>CABHPH010159757.1:0-43099 GCA_902168325.1 Peromyscus nudipes
AGAAAAAGACAAACAAAAAATTGGAAGAAATCAATAAATCCCTTAAAGAAAGACAAGAAAACCATGAAAAATCAATTAAACATGTGAGGGAAACAGTTCAAGCCTGAAAAGGGAAATAGAAACAATGAAGAATACACAAGCAGAGGGAATGCTGGAAACAGAAAATCTGAGTAAACAAACAGGAAACACAGATGCAAGCATAACCAACAGAATACAAGAGACAGAGGAGAGAATCTCTGGTGTAGAGGATACAATAGAGGAGATAGATTCATCAGTCAAAGAAAATATCAAAGCCAAAAAAGTTACAACGCAAAACATCCAGGAAATCTGGGACAGCATGAAAAGGCCAAATCTAAGAATAATAGGGATAGAAGAAGGAGAAGAATACCAACTCGAAGGCACAGAAAATATATTCAACAAGATCATAGATGAATACTTTCCCAACTTAAAGAAGGAAATACCTATGAAGATACAAGAAGCCTATAGAACACCAAACAGACTAGACCCCCCAAAAAGTCCCCTTGCCACATAATAATTAAACAACTAAACATACAGAATAAAGAAAGAATATTAAGAGCAACAAAGGAAAAAGGCCAAGTGACTTATAAAGGCAAACCCATCAGAATAACTCCTGATTTCTCAATGGAGACTTTGAAAGCCAGAAGGACATGGACAAATGTAATGCAGACACTAAGAGACCATGGATGCCAGCCTAGACTAATATACCCAGCAAAACTTTCAATCACCATAGACGAAGTGAACAAGACATTCCAAGACAAAACCAAATTTAAAGAATACCTGGACAGAAATACAGCCCTACAGAAAGCACTAGAAGGAAAATTCCAACCTAAGGAAGTCAGATACACCAATGAAAACAGAGGCAATGGATAACACCACACCAGTAATTCCCAAAGAAGAGAAATACACACACACTACCACCAAAAGAAAACAGGAACTAACAATCACTGGTCATGAATATGCTTTAGTATCAATGCACTTAATTCACCTATAAAAAGACACAGGCTAACAGAATGGATACCAAAGCAGAACCCATCTTTCTGCTTCATACAAGAAACACAACTCAATTTTAAAGATAGACACTACCTCAGAATAAAAGTCTGGGAAAAGTCTTTCTAATCAAATGGTCTTAAGAAGCAAGCTGGTGTAGCTATCCTAATATCCAACAAAATAGACTTCAAACTAAACTCAATCAAAATAGATCAAGAAGGGCATTACATATTCATCACAGGAAAGATCCACCAAGATGAAGTTTCAATTCTGAACATTTATGCCCCAAACACAAGGTCACCCACATATGTAAAAGAAACAGGACTAAAGCTTAAATCACACATAAAACCCCACACATTTATAGTGGGAGACTTCAACACCCCACTCTCACCACTGGACAGATCTGCCAAATCAAAACTTAACAGAGAAATAAGGGGTTTAACTGATGTTATGCCTCAAATGGACTTAATGATATCTACAGAATATTCCACCCTAACAAAAAAGAAAATACCTTCTTCTCAGCACCCCATGGAACCTTCTCTAAAATTGACCATATATCTCAACAGATACAAAAAAAAATTAGAATAAACTCCTGTATTCTATCAGACAATGATGGCTTAAAGTTAGATTTCAACAACAACAAAAATTACAGAAAGTCTACCATCTCATGGAAACTGAATAATGCTCAACTGAATCACCAATGGGTTAAGGAAGAAATAAAGAAAGAAATTAAAGACTTCCTAGAGATCAATGAAAATGAGTGGACCACATGCCCAAACTTCTGGGATGCTATGAAAGCAGAGCTAAGAGGAAAATTCATAGCACTAAATGCCCACATAAAGAAGTTGGAGAAATCTCACACTAGTGACTTAACAGCACACCTGAAAGCTCTAGAACAAGAAGAAGCAAAGTCACCCAGGAGGAATAGATGCCAGGAAATAATCATATTGAGAGCTAAAATCAATAAGATAGAAACAAAGAGAACAATACAAAGAATCAATGAAACAAAAAGTTGATTCTTTGAGAAAATCAACAAGATAGACAAGCCCTTATCCAGACTAACCAAAAGGCAGAGAGAGAGCATCTAAATTAGCAAAATCAGAAATGAAAAGGGAGACATAACAACAATGAGGAAATCCAGAGAATCATCAGATCATACTTCAAAAACCTGTACTCCACAAAATTTGAAAATCTAAAAGAAATGGAAAATATTTGGATAGGTACCACATACCTAAGTTAAATCAAGTCCAGATAAACAATTTAAATAGACCAATAACCCCTAAGGAAATAGAAACAGTCATTGAAAGTCTCCCAACCAAAAAAATCTCAGGACCAGATGGTTTCAACTGAGAATTCTACCAGATCTTCAAAGAAGAGTTAATACCAATACTCTTTAAATTGCTCCACACAATAGAAACAGAAGGAACCTTACCAAACTCCTTCTAGGAGGCTACAGTTACTCTGATTCCCAAGCCAAACAAAGATGCAACAACGAAAGAGAACTACAGACCAATCTCCCTCATGAACATTGATGCAAAAATATTGGCAAACAGACTCCAAGAACACATCAAAACAATTATCCACGATGATCAAGTAGGCTTCATCCCTGAGATGCAAGGTTGGTTTAACCATATAAACAAACTGAAAGAAAAAAAAAAACATGATCATTTCATTAGATCCAGAAAAGGCCTTTGACAAAATTCAACAGCCCTTCATGATAAAGGTCTTGAAGAGATCAGAAATACAGGGAGCATACCTAATCATAATAAAGGCAATTTACAGCAAGCCAACAGTCAACATCAAAGTGAATGGAGAGAAACTCAAATCGATTCCACTAAAATCGGGAACAAGACAAGACTATCTAATCTCCCCATATTTATTCAATATAGTACTTGAAGTTCTAGCCAGAGCAATAAGACACCAAAAGGAGATCAAAGGGATACAAATTGGAAAGGAAGAAGCCAAACTTTCACTGTTTGCAGATGACATGATAATATACATAAGTGACCCCAAAAATTCAACCAGGGAACTCCTACAGCTGATAAACACCTTCAGTAATGTGGCAGGATACAAGATTAACACAAAAATATCAGTAGCCCTCCTATATACAAATGACAAATGGGCTGAGAAAGAAATCAGAGAACCATCACCCTTTACAATAGCTACAAATAATATAAAATACCTTGGGGTAACTCTAACTAAGCAAGCAAAGGACCTGTATGACAAGAACTTTAAGTCCCTGAAGAAAGAAATTGAAAGAAGATATCAGAAAATGGAAAGATCTCCCATGCTCATGGATAGGTCAGAACAACATAGTAAAAATGCCAAACTTACCAAAAGCAATCTACAGAGTCAATACGATCCTCATCAAAATCCTAACACAATTCTTCACAGACCTGGAAAGAACAATATTCAACTTCATATGGAAAAACAGAGAACCCAGGATAGCCAAAAGAATCCTGTACAATAAAACAACCTCTAGAGGCATCACGATCCCTGACTTCAAGCTCTACTATAGAGCTATAGTAATAAAAACAGCTTGATACTGGCATAAAAACCGACATGTGGACTAATGGAACTGAACTGAAGACCCTGACATTAATCCACACACCTCTGAACATATGATTTTTAACAAAGAAGCCAAAACTATACTATAGAAAAAAGAAAGCATCTTCAACAAATGGTGAGGGCATAACTGTAGAAGATTGCAAATAGATCCAATCTGTCACCATACACAAAACTTAATTCCACATGGCTCAAAGATCTTAACATAAATCCAGTTACTCTGAACCTGATTGAAGAGAAAGTAGGAAGTAGTCTTGAATGCATTGGCACCGGAGATCACTTCCTAAATATAACACCAGTAGCACAGACACTGAGAGTAACAATTAATAAATGGGACCTCCTGAAACTGAGAAGCTGTTGTAAGGCAATGAATATGACAAAACAACAGCATACAGAATGTGAAACAATATTCACCAACCCCACATCTGACAGAGGGCTGATCTCCAGAATATATAAAGAACTCAAGACATCAAAATACCTAACATTCCAATTAAAAATGGGTTATAGAGCTAATCAGAGAATTCTCAACAGAAGAAGCTCGAATGGCTGAAAGACATTTAAGGAATTGCTTAACATCCTTAGTCATCAGGGAAATGCAAATCAAAACAACTCTGAGATACCATCTTACACCTGTCAGAATGGCTAAGATAAAAAACACTGAAGACTGCTTATGTTGGAGAGGATGTGGAGCAAGGGGAACACCTTATACTGTTGGTGGGAAAGCAAACTGGTACAGCCACTTTGGAAATCAGTATGGCACTTTCTCAGAAAATTGGGAATCAATCTCCCTCAAGACCCAGCTATACCACACTTGGGCATATACCCAAGGAATGCTCAATCATACCACAAGGACACATGCTCAACTATGTTCATAGCAGCATTATTTGTAATAGCCAGAACCTGGAAACAACCTAGATGCCCCTCAACTGAAGAGTGGATAAAGAAAATGTGGTACATACAAACAATGGAGTACTACTCAGCAGAGAAAAACAATGACATCATGAGGTTTGCACGCAAATGAATGGAACTAGAAAATATCATCCTGAGTGATGTAACCCAGACTCAGAAAGACAAACATGGTATGTACTCACTCATAAGTGAATACTAGATGTAAAGCAAAGGATAACTGGACTGTAACTCACAGCTCCAGGGAGGCTGGCTAGTAAAGAGGACCCCAGGAAAGACACAGGGATCACCCAGCAGTGGAGAAATGGATGAGATCTATATGAGCAAACTGGGGGTGAGGAGGGTGATGGAGGGCAAGGGTCAGGGGAAAGAGAGCTTAGGGGAGCAGGAAGTCCTAGCTGGATCAGGAACAGAGTGGGAGAACAAGGAAAGAGATAACCATGATAAATGAAGACACCATGGGAATAGGAAGAAGCAGAGTGCTACAGAGGTCCCAAGAAATCCACAAAGATGACTCCAATATAGACTACTGCCAATGGTCGAGAGGGTGCCTGAGCTGACCTACTCTGGTGATCGGATGGCTGAACACCCTAACTGTCATGATAGAACCCTCATCATGGAACCATCATTCCTGACTGATGGAAGCAGATGCAGAGATCCACGGCCAAGCCCCAGGCAGAGCTACCAGAGTCCAATCGATGAGAGAGATGAGGGATTATATGACCAAGAGATATCAAGACCAGGATTGGAAAAAGTACAGAGACAACCAGTCAAACTAGTGGAAACACATGAACTGTGGACCAATAGCTGAGGAGCCCCCACAGCACTAGACTAGGCCCTCTAGATAAGTGAGACAGTTGTTTAGCTTAAACTGTTTAGGGGGCCCCCAGGCAGTGAGACTGGGACCTGTCCCTAGTGCATGATATGGCTTTTTAGAACCTAGTGCCTATGCTGAGACACTTTGCTCAGCCTTGGTGCAGGGAGGAGGTACTTGGACCTGCCTCAACTGAATATACCAGGCTCTGCTGAATCCCCAGGGGAGACCTTGCCTTGGAGGAGGTGGGAGTGGGGAGTGGTTTTGGGGGAAAAGCCTGGAGGGTGGTATTAGGGAGGACAGGGGAATCCGTGGTTTATATTTAAAGTGAATAGAAAATTTGTTAATAAAAAGAAAAAAAAGAATATGTTCTTGTCAGGTGTCGATATTGTTAGATTACATAAGACCATATTTTATAGATGGATTCACTTAATTGTCATAAGGACTATCTACTAATATTCCGTGTTGCCTCATTTGGAAAAAGATGCTGATAAAGTTACACTACACATATGTATGTTCATTTTTACAAAGAAAATAACATCATAGCTTGTACAGTAATTGCTGATAATTACAATTTACATATGCAAATGCCTATGTAGCACTTTTATTTTGCGATCATCAGAATTTATTGCAACTCCATCTCAAGTGAAATTGTTTGAAAGGTATACTCCTTAGTTTTCTAAAACAATAGAAGATATGTTTGTATTCTATATAGTTAATATTTATGCCATCCACTTCATACCTGCCAACATCACATATAGTTACAGAGCACACTAACATCATCAGTGATGTGACCAAGATTTGACACAGTTCGTCATGCATTTGGAAATAATTTTCACAGCACTGTTTTTGTTCTGGTTATATCTTACATTTTTACAGAACATGTTTGTATAACTACAAAAAATTGATCCACTTTGATTACTTTCATACAGTAAGTGACTAGGCAGAAGAAAGCATCTCCTTACTCCTTATCTGAGAAGTGAATAATTTTTAAAAATTGTCTAATTCTAATCAGTGCTGAGATGACTATAACGAGGTTAGTTTCTTTCTGTTTCAACAGTTATTTAACACTGATTATTACATTAAATGGGGAAATCCCTAAGAGATGTCCAAAGTAATTATCTCCACCATTCTCATTTGGGTCAGAACACACAGGTGAATTTCACCCATTGGGAAATTTCAGGAGGCAAACATAGGTCTAATGAGGTAAAGACTGTCTCTACACAAAAGATACCTTCATAAGCACACATTAGATGTGTTTTCCTTTCTGATCGAAAAGAAAGTGTTGAGTTTGGTAAGTCATCTCATCTCTCTGATTTTCTTCTGTAAGGTAATTCTTAAAATATTTTTGATTATCTCTTTTTACCTATACCCTCTATAGGTGGAATTGATAATGGTTTCTTTGTCCTCTGTCATTACTAGAGGCCAATTAATGTATTTTCTCTACCTCTCTTATTCCATGTGTTCTCATGTCTACACTAGAATGTCATCATTCTCTGATAATCCATAAAAGTAATATACAGCTAACATTGTCCAAATATTCCCTCTCACTTAACTGTATAAAATATTTTTAAATAAAAGAGCGCATATTATATAAGATAACTTTCAGCATAGAAATAAGAGTAAAAATGAAGGCAAGTTAAGTGGGAATTATGGAAATCAGATTAAAAATTCTGCCAATTCTAGGAAAAGAAGAATTAGTCTCTGCAGGGATGAACTTCCCAATTTTTTTTTGTCAAATGGCCAGTCCTCGGTCCTGAAACCATATGAAACAACAAAATTAGACATAACAGATTGTGTTTATATGCATTTGTACATATAGATACATACATAAGCTGTATATGTAGCAATAAAAAATAAAAGAAAGATGGGCTAGCTACTTGAGAAGTACCATGGGGCACTTGGGAGAGGTTTGTGGAAGGAAAGAATATAGGGAAAATTAGGGATTCCACTTTAAAACATATTTTAAAAGTAAAATATATGTACAATTAAAAAAAAAACCAAAACACATATAGAAAAAAATAAAACCCACAATACAACAATCTGCCAGCTAAGCAAGCTATTAGAAGCTACTAGAATATCACCCTTCATTCATCAGTAACTATTGTATGGTATCTCTTCAAGTTGTGTAATTATGACTATAAGCACAAATACAGAAATTCAAATACTGAAACTATTACCAAGTTTAGTACTTTGATAGAAGGGCAATCAGTACAGAAAACACAACAATAGAAAATAGAAGAATCTTATTAGTTTGCTTCTAGACTCAAAACAAGATTATTCAGTTTGTTTCTGTTCATTAATTTTTAAATATTTACCACATGTAATCCAATATTAGATTTTCAGGAGAATTGCTACTAAGTTAGATGCAAGAATTACAGAGATGCTTTAATAAATTAGTGTATTTCATTAGGTCTTTAAAAATACTGATAAATCCTAGGCAAGAGAACAGAAGGGTCAAGTGATTTGTTAGTGCATGTTGAATGTGTCATTTCCATTTATATATTTCATAGTTTCTGAATAGGTGTATCTCAACTTAAGTGTCTCAATTATTTTAAAGAAAGGTGATTTTACAGATGTATATATATATTTGTGTGTAAATATCTATAAATATGTATGTGTAAATATATAATATATTTGAATAAATACATATGTGCAAGTATATACATAAATATATATGTACAGACATATATACAGTGATTTCAAATGGACATTAAAAGCTTTGGCCTTGGGGTTGGGGATTTAGCTCAGTGGTAGAGCGCTTGCCTAGCAAGCGCAAGGCCCTGGGTTCGGTCCTCAGCTCCAGAAAAAAAAAAAAAAAAAAAGCTTTGGCCTTAACTTTACAAACAAAATTGTTCAGCATACAATGAAACTACTCGTGTATCATTTTACTTTGGATTTTTGTGAGACTTAATGATTCCTGTATGTATATTTTACTATGTATTTTCATAACCCATTATTAAACTGAATGTGTAACAATCTTAAAGATATTATAATACTTGGTACCATTTTTACTAGCTTGTCAATCATCATGTGGAAACAAAACATTCTGAATAACTTCATTAAAACAGGTCTGTTAAAGCATGGTCACTCCTATGTATCAGAAAGTAGTTTTAGGATACTTTACATCCACAGAGGTCTGATACAGTAGTGTCCTACATCTATGATACTAAAGGACACAATTTAAAAGGTATTACTTGAGGCTTGGTTCTACTTTGTGGCAGAGGTCCCAAAGGACAGTCTGACATAGCTCTGTAAAATGATTACTCTCTCTTAGTAAAACCTTTTATGAGTGGCACAGAAAGAAGAATCCATGAATATGAAGGAGAACAACAAAGAGTATTTGGAGGAATCTGAAGAGAGAGAAGAGAGAAATGTTGTAATAATATTATAATATTAAAAATAAAAGAAGCCTGGCGGTGGTGGCGCACGCCTTTAGTCCCAGCACTCGGGAGGCAGAGCCAGGTGGATCTCTGTGAGGTCGAGGCCAGCCTGGTCTACAGAGTGAGATCCAGGAAAGGTGCAAAGCTACACAGAGAAACCCTGTCTTGGAAAAAAACCCAAAAAATATAAACAAACAAACAAACAAACAAACAAATAAATAAATAAATAAAAGAAATAAAAAACAAAACCAAATAATTCTGGTTGACTAGAATCTTTTCGAAATGTTGAAAAATAAAAAAATGCAAGGAGCAGAAATTCTTTGCTGTGTAATCAGTGTAGTTTCCTTAGATATTTGGTAAACCTCTGTAAGTCACATGTGTTTACTTATCTGCCATCATGCTCCTATAGGAGATGGATGTGTTACCAGATGTCTTCAGAACTTTCTTGGTTTTCATCTTTACTCCACCCTTCTCAGTCCTTAGAAAACAGGAATGTAAAGTAATTCTGATGATGACTTCAAGGATTTCATTGTTCACCTGATCTAGGATAAAATAAAGTTGAAAAGCACTAAGAGAATAATAGTGAGTAGAAATGTCTGCCTTGAGTATTGTCCATTAGATCAGTATAAGCACCCTGTCTGTGCTTTGATGTGAATAATAGTTGCTTACTGAAGGCTTAACATCACACTCCTCTAAGGCAGACAGTCAAAGAACAGCTATGCTTACATGCTTATGTGATTATTCTGTTCTTTAAAACAACAAAGATGATGAGGAGAAAAATGAAATAATGAGAAAATATACTGGTAACAAATTGATGACAAATGATATATTAATCTTGTTAGAAAATTATAATATTTCAAAATCTAAGGGCTCTCTAGATTATTTTATGCAACTTAAGATCAGTATTTTCTACTGCTAAGATTGAACTAATTGTGATTTTTAGAGCTCAGTTCTTAATATGTTTTGCTTTGTTTTTTGGTCAATCTATACCTATAGGTATTTGCAGTGGTATGTTGTTAATCAGTCTAGTTGCATAAATAAATTCTGTAATATGCATTTATGAATAACTGTGTACTTGGTTTGAACATTTCAGTCTGATATCTGTGTATATCTTATATGATGTTCTGTTCTGTATGCTTCCTCACTGAGGTTTTCTCATCATTTACTTTATAATTTTAAGCTAAAATTTTAATTTACGAATGTCACAGAAATGCTTCTACTGATGTCCAATAAAATTATTAAGCATTCTGTCAAGAATGGCAACAATCTATCAAACCATTTGTCCTGATATTCAAATGCAACTCCTCACTAGTTTCCAAATTTAATCTTCATTTCCATAGTGGAAAGTCATGATTGCTAGTGAAAAATGCAGACTATTTATTAACCACACATGTTTCCCATTGCTGTCCTGCTTCTTCATTGTTCTATAAGAGAAATTTCCTGATAGGGCATGCGTGTAACAGTCATACCTGATGCTTCTCTTCATGGGGAGTTGCCCATGGCTTATTAGCTCATTAGCTCACTTGGGCAGCAGTATCACTCATATTTACCTTAGATTTTTCTTTATATTTATGCGTTTCTATCAGGTAAGTTTAAAAGGTAATGTCAAGTTCTACAAAAGAAGTACAAGTCTTCTTATGACTAGTTGATGATTTTCTTTCTTTGCAGGTTTCTTCCAATTATACACTGAATAAAATGGATGGAGGAAATAAGTCTGTGGTGTCAGAATTTATACTTTGGGGACTTGCCAATTCAAAGAATCTCCAGGTCTTACTCTTTGTGGTGTTTTTGATACTTTATCTGTTCATTGTGTCTGGAAATATTGTCATCCTTGTTTTAATCACCACTGACCGCCATCTCCACACTCCCATGTACTTCCTGTTGGCCAACCTGTCCTTTGTTGATATGTGTCTTTCCTCAAACACCACTCCTAAGATGATATCAGACTTTCTCAGGGAAAACAAGACCATTTCCTTTGCAGGCTGCATATCCCAGGTCTTCTTTGCCCATTGCATTGGTGCAGGAGAGATGGTATTATTGGTGGTAATGGCTTATGATCGCTATGTGGCCATCTGCAAACCACTCCACTACTTCACCATTATGAACCTGAAAAGATGTACTGGGTTGGTGCTGATTTCTTGGACTACTGGCTTTATACATGGTATAAGTTACTTTGTAGTGGTTGTACAGCTGCCTTTTTGTGGCCCCAAAGAAATAGACAGCTTTTTCTGTGACATGCCATTGGTAATCAAGCTAGCCTGTATGGATTACCATGATTTAAATACTTTAATGAATGCTGACTGTGGGGTTGTGGCTGTAACCTGCTTCATTCTGTTGCTCATATCCTACACATATATCCTTATCACTGTTCGCCAGAGCTCTAAAGCTGGTGCATCAAAGGCTCTGTCCACATGCAGTGCCCACATCACAGTGGTGATGATCTTCTTTCTGCCCTGCATCTTCATCTATGTGTGGCCCCTTAGTGTCACTTGGTTGGACAAATTTCTTGCTGTGTTTTACTCTGTTTTTACACCTCTTCTGAACCCAGCCATTTATACACTGAGAAATAAAGAGATGAAAAATGCTATGAAAAGGTTCATAGGCAAATTTCTGGGTCCCAAAGGAAATTGATAATATTAAAAAATGTGTTCCAATTACTTCAGATAAAGAGACTGACTGTATGAAATAGATTCAAAACCAGTAAATATGACTTATATTGAATATTTGTACCAATATTTCAATATAGATATCATTTAACACCTTAAAGGCAATATTACATTTACTGATCAACCAGCAGATCATTGTTAATCCTTTGTCTTAAATTCTAAATATGAATGATTTTTCTACACAGGAATGTCATCGAAGTATTCTTCTATGTTTTTAATAAAGTTTAATTTAGTATTTTTGACCAAACTCATATGTTTATCTTTATGAATAAAATCTTAGTAAATTTTAACTGAGTATAAGTCTGTATAACATCACATGCCCATTAACTGGTTTTCTAATTTCATGGTTACAGATTTTAATTATGAACTTGAATTTTCCTAAAATATTTATTCCTGAAATTTGTAATTACTTCTCCTCAGTCTGAACATATCAAAGAATGTATACTTGAATCTGTCTTCCCTTTTAATAATTGCTTTACAGAAGAATATTTTGGTTTTGTTATATTTATTGCAAAAATCCAAGAAGGTTCAGAATATTTAATAAGTTTACTAGTTCCATCCAAAGAAAAGAAAGTACCTTTTTTTAAATTTTAACAATTATTTTTGTGAATGTTTTTATGTACTACTACTTCAACTTATTAGGCTCATCAGCACCTCACTGATCTTCATATTGGCCACTTTTGAAAGGAAAAGGCTTTATTTTGTTATTATTTTAAAACCCATATTTTCAGTCTGCTACAGACTTCAATGTACTTAGAAGCTGGGAGATGATTATAAATTTGTTTAAGGCACCTATTAAATATATATTATTTTCCCATACAATATATCCTCATTACAATTTCCTCTCCCTTTACTTCTCTTCATTTCTCCCCATCTTCCCTATTATCTGGATCACCTCTATTTCTGTCTCTCATTAGAAAAGACTAAGGTTTTAAGTGATAACACCAAAACATAACAAAACAAAACATAGTAAAAGAAAACAAAATCCATTACATTGAAGTTGGACACCTCAAAGCAACAGAAGGAAAAGAGTCCTAAGAGAAGGCACTAGAATCAGAGACCCTCTCATCCACACACTCAGAAGTCCCATAAAATTCCTAAGCTGAAAGTTACAATATTTTTATGCAGTAGGTGCCGACCCATGAAGGCCCCATGCTTGCTTCTTTAGTCTTTGTGAGTTGATAGAAATTTTTCTCAGCTGATTTAGAGGGCCTTGTGCTCCTAGTGTCCTCCATCCTCTTTGGCTCTTGAACTTTTTCTACATTCTCCTTTTCTGTATTTCCTGAACTCTGAGGGGAAGGATTTAATAGAGACATCCCATTTAGAGCTATATGTTTCAAGTTCTTTCTCTTTGTGTAATGTCTGACTGTGGGTCTCTGTATTTATTTCCATTACTGCAGGATGAAGCTTCTCCAACATTGGCTGAACATGGCAATGATTTATGAGTATAGAATATCGTTAGGGTTCATTAATTTTTAACATTTTTTTGACCTGTAGTATTTATTTTTTTCTCTAGGTCTCTGGGTGACCTTGTCTCTGGTTCATTGTTGATTATGAGTTCCATCTTGCAGGGAGAACTTTAAGTCAAATTGGACATTCATTGTTTCCTCCCACAGGTTTTGTGGCACCATTGTTTTAGCACATTTTGCAAGCAGTACAGATTGTAAATCTAAAATTTTGTGACTGTATTGGTGTTTACACTTTTTTTGGTAGCCTCAAGAGTACTTTCCCATACCAAAGAAATTAGATGCAATTAAAGGTTCTGTGTAGGCACCAAGTTGGCCTCTCCATGTCCAACGAGTTGTGTGGGTGTTTTCTATAGCATTGTGGTGTTGCTTTCAATTTGCAGAGAGCAACCTATTATGTTGGCAACTGTCTGGGTTGTTTGGAGATTTCCACAGGACCAGTCTCAAAAGGGAAGCTTCATTTAGTGACAAGAGAATACCAAAAGGGACTCCCACATTATTTGGAGACTTTTTGGGGGGCTCTTCTATGTATTTTATGAAGTTTCCACTACACTAGGTCTCCCCCACAAATTCAGTTCTTGTTCTTTTTTTCCCACATTCCATTTCTCAATTCCATCTCCCCTTCTTCTTCACAACTGATCCTTTCATTTTCATCTCCCATCATCCCCACCTATAAAATCTATTGTATTTTCCTCTCCCAGGAAGGTTCATGTGTCCCCCTAGTCCCTTCCTCTATATTTGACCTCCCTGGGACTACAGATTATAGCTTGGTTATCCTTTATTTAATGGTTAATATACACAAATAAGTGAATGCATACCATATTTATCTTTCTGGTTTTGGGTGACCTCACACAGAGTGATTTTTTTATAGTTCCATTCATTTTCCAGCAATTATCATGATGTCATTTTTTGAAAAGCAACTGGGCAATACTACATTGTGTAAATGTACCACATATTCTTTTTCCATTCTTTTGCTGAAGGTTGTCTAGGTTTTTCTAGTTTCTGGATATTTTTAATAGAGCAACAATGAACAAGGTTGAACAAGTGTTCTCATGTAGAATAGTGTCCTTTGGGTATTTCCATGGTGGTTATGCAACTTTGCACTCTCACCAGGAATGGAGGAGTATACCCTTATTTGATTTCCACACTAGCATGAGCTATCAATTATGTTATTGATCTTAGCCATTCTGACAGGTGTAAGATGAAATCTCAAAGTAGTTTTCATTTGCATTTCCCTGATGGTTAAGGATGATGAACATTTCTTTAAGTCTTTCTCAGCTATTGAGGTTCTTCTATCAAGAATTCTCTATTTAGATATGTATCCTATTTTTAAAAATTGATTATTTGGTTTTTTGATATATAGTTCCTTGAGTTCTTTATATTTATTTTGGATACTAGCCTTCTAAAGGATGTGGAATTGGTGAAAATCTTTTCCTATTCTGTAGGCTGACCTTTTGTCCAATTGAGTGTATTCTTTGTCTTACAGAAGCTTTTCAGTTTCATTAGGTCCCATTTATTAATTGTCCATCTCAGTGTCTGTGTTACTGGTTTTCTGTTCAGAAAGTATTCTCCTGTGCCAATGGGTTCAGGGCTACTCCTCACTTTCTTTTCTTTCAGGTTTAGTGTATTGGGTTCCATGTTGTGGTCTTCAATGTATTTAGTGGGTTTTTTTTGTGCAGTGTGATGAGAGTGGATCCATTTGCATTCTTCTACATGGTGCCATCCAGTTTTATAAGTACCATTTGTTTAAGGTGCTGTCTTTTTTCCTGGTTTGTATTTCTGGCTCCTTATTAAAAAAATCAGGTATCCATACCTGTGTGGATTCATGCCTGAGTCTCTATACAGAAGGAACACAAAAAAAGAGAAATGGAGAGAGTGAAGACTCATCAGCAGGCCAGCTACTCATGCCAATTCAGAAATCAGTGTTCTGAATTCTGGGACTACTCATGAACATTGTGGGCCATGCTTCTTACTTAGAAGCTCAGTGTGCCAGATAGACTGACCACCATGTCATTCCTGCATTTTCTCCTATGGTTCCTCCCTTTGTATTAATTTTGCTTTCCTGAAAGATGAGCCTCCTGAAAAACAAGCAGATTATGACAACCAATATACTATAACTAAAAAGATAATAGCATAGGTAAATAGATGATAAGGTCTGAAAGCAAAGAGAGTATCTGGGCATGGGAATGGTGTCATTCCAAATTTAGAATCTTCTCTTATTGGACCCATATCAGGAAACAGGCTGCAGTCATTAGCAAACAGCTGAGGATAAGGTCCTCCAACCTCCATCCCTAAGAACAAGGGATAGTTAGGTACCAATAACCCAATAATACCCAATGACGTTATTTAGTCAGTGCAGTAAGCAAAACAAGAGCAGAATAGGTGCTTATGCCATCTCTCCCAGCTGCTCAACTCCATCTGCTGCATTGCTGTTATCAGATGTCTGGGATTTGGTGAGTTAGGCATGGATCCAGGTGGGCTGTGGTTCTTTTTCTGGAAAGAGACAAGCAGAATCTCTCCCAATGGTTTATAACAGGACTGGTGATTACCTGTTACTACATCTTTCTAGGTCACCAGAGGGAAGCTTGTAGATCCTCAATAAACTACCTGATATTTATGAGCTGCAGTATTTCCCTTGCCATTTGTTTTAAAAAAATTTAAAATAAATAATGCCATATTAATAAGATGTTGAGGTTGTTCCTTATTCAGATCCATATTCCTCCCCCACCATTTGAATTGATCAGTTTGTTTTTTGAGTTGTTTGTGTACAGCTTGACTTTGTAGATTACAAGGGATCCCAGTAACATGTTGAATTTTCCATTGGATACAAAATTGTTTAAAGGCAGAAGAGAGATAGTTAGGACCATCATCTGTCTTCACATACAGGGCACTCTTTCTATCATGAAACATTATAGTAATTAAGTAACGACATGAGAAGACTTCTCCCTCGCCATCAGTGTGGCCATAAGAAGGTTAGAATAAATTTCTACTGTGACATGAACATGTTTATGCCAACTAGATGAAGCAATATGCATGAAATCCATTTGTTATAATGGCGGTAACTTTAGGCCCTTGAGACAGACTCCTACTGGTTGAAAAGGTCATACAGGGAGAAATGGGGCGTATTACATCCCCTGCCAATCTGTTTTGACTGATGATGATTTAAATTGGGAAGAAGGGCTCTTAATGACAATGTAGATTGATGGAAACTATTGTGCATAGTCACTGTGTCCTGTCAGATAGAGTCCACTAGAGACTGTGATACCTCATCAGCAATATCATTTCCTTTATTTAGCACTCCTGGAAGATAATTATCAGCTCTGATGTGTGATACAAGGATAAGATGTTGTTGCTTTTGTAATACAGCTTGCGAATCTGTGGTGATTTGAATGAAATAGCCCAGCTGAGTAATACTTCATTGTGTAATGCACCACATTTATTTATCTGTTCTTCCATTAAGGGATATCTAGATTGTTTTTAGTTTTTGGTTATTACTAAAATAGAGTAGCAATGAATGTTTGAATAAGTATTCTTGCAGTAGAATGAAGGGCCCTTTGGGAATATGCCCAAGAGTAGTATAGCTGGATCTTGAGGTAGATAGATTCACAAATGTCCAAGGAACCACTATATTGATTTCCATAGCAGCTATACAAGTTTGCACTCCCACCAACAATGGAGTAGTGTTCCCCTTATTCAACATTCTCTATAGCATGGGCTGTCACTTGTGTTATTGATCTTGGCCATTCTGCCAGGTATAAAACGAAATCTCAAAGTAGTTTTTATTTTCATTTCCCTGATGGTTATCAATATTGAACATTTTTAAGTGTTTCTCAGTCATTTGAGATTCCTCTATTGAGAATTATCTCTTTAGATCTGTATGCTATATTTAATTTTTAAAAATTTATTATTCTCTCATACAATATATCCCAACCACAGCCTTCTCCCTCCATTCCTCCCAGTTCCACCCCCATCTCCCTTCTCTCCCAGATCTACTGCTTCTCCATTTCCTTTCAGAAAAGAGCAGGTTTCCTAGTGATAGCAACTGAAAAAGAACAAGGCTTAACAAGATGCAAAAAATCGAGGCACAAACCTTCATATCAAGACTGAACGAGGTAACCCAGTAAGAGGAAAAGGGTCTGGTGAGCAGGCAAAAGAGTCAGAGATACCATTTCTCCCACTATTAGGAGATCTACAAACATCCCAACCTATACAACTACAGCAAATATGCAGAGGACCTATTGCAGACCCACGCAGGCTTTGTGATTGCCAATTCAGTCTCTGGGAGCCTCTATGACCTCTGCTTAGTTGATTCTGTGGGCCATTTTCTAGTGGTGTCCTTGACTCCTCTGTCTTCTATAATTCTTCTTTCACCCTCTTCTTCAGGGTGCCTCAAACTCCACATAATGCTTGGCTGTGGGTCTCCTCATCTGCTTCAATTAGCTGATAGAGGAAACCTCTCTGGCGTAGATTGGGGTAAGCACTCATAAGAGTATAGCAGAACATTGTTAGGAAATCATTTCATTTTATTTTTTGATCAGTTGTGCTTTGTTTTTCCCTAGGTCTTTGTGCCATCCAACTTCATTCAGGTTTCTGGCCATCCAAACAGTGTTGAGCAGGGGTTCCCTCTTGTGGCTTGGGCCTCAAGTTAGACCAGTCATTGATTGGCCACTCTCATAAGCTCTGAGCCACCATTGTCCCAGTAATTCTTGCAGACAGGACAGGTGATACTTGGAGGTTTTATAGCTGATTTGTTGTCCCTGTCCCACCACTGAGAACCTTTCCTGGTTACCAAAGTTAGCAGGTTCAGGCTCTATATCCTGTATTACTAGAGGTCCTCACCAGGGTCAACCTTATTGTTCCAGGAAGTTTCTACAGTATTAGATTTCCAATTCACCCCCTAAAAACAATCCCATTTCAGTTCCCTCTCTCCATACACTCTCCCTCATCCTTCCCTCCCCACCCTGATTCCTCTTGTTCCCATCCCCATCCACACCCAATCCTCCCGCATAATCTACTCTATTTTCCTATCACAGGAAGATCCATGTATCCCCACCCCCTTGAGCCCTACTTGTTACGTAGGCCATCTGGGTCCATGGATTGTAGTGTGATTATCCTTAATAGCTAATATCCACTTATAAGTGAGTACATACCATCTTTATATCTCTGGGTGTGTTTTACCTCACTCAGGTTGAGTTTTTTGTAGTTCCATTCATTTGCCTACATATTTTATAACATTTTTTCTAACAGCTGTGTAATAATCTATTGTGTAAATACACCACATTTTCTCTCTTCATTCTTTGATTGAGGGACATTTAGGTTGTTTCAGTTTCTGGAAATTATGCATAAAGTTGCTATGAACTTAATTGAGCAAGTGTTCTTATGGTAGGATGGAGTGTCCTTTGGGTATATTACCAATAGTGGTATAACTGTGTCTTGGGGTAGATCGATTCCCTTTTGGTATGATGTCCACTCTTATTATATTAATTCTACTAATCCATGAGAATGGAAGATCTTTCCATCTTCTGTTTCTTTCTTCAAGTATTTGAAGTTTGGTTTTTTTTTTTCATACAAGTCTTTCACTTGCTTGGTTAGGGTTACCCCAAGTAATTTTATATTGTTTGTAGCTATTCTGAATGACATTGTTTCTATGATTTCTATCTCATTCTATTTGTCATTGTATGTGGGAGGGCTATTGATTTTTTTGATTTAATCTTGCACCATATTGTTGAATGCTAGATTCAATGATAGAATAGTATTGAGTATTTTTGCATCTACATTCATGAGGAATATAGGTGTGTGATTCTTTTCCTTGTTGAATCTTTGTGTAGTTTGGGTATCAGGATGACTGTGGTGTCATAAAATGAATTTGGCAATGTTCCTTCTCTTTCTATTTTGTGGAATAATATTAAGAGTATTGGTGTCAACTCTTCTTTGAACGTGGGCATTTTTTGGTTGGGAGACTTTTAATGACTGTTTCTATTTCCTTTGAGGCTGTAGGTCTATTGAAGCTGTTTATCTGATCTTGATTTAATTTTGGTATAGGGTATCTATTCAGAAAAGTATCCATTTCTTTTAGATTTTGTAATTTTGTCGGGTATAGGTTTTAAAGTATGACCTGGTGATTCTTTGGATTTTCTCAATGTCTTTTGTTATCGCCCTCTTTTTGCTTCTAAAATGTTAATTTGGATATTCTCTCTCTGACCGTTACTTAGTTTAGATAAGGGTTTGTCTATTTAGTTGATTTTCTCAAAGAACCAACTCTTTGTTTTGTTGGTTCTTTGTATTGTTCTCTTTGTTTCTATTGATTTCAGGCTTGATTTTGACTATTTCTTGAGGACTTCTCCTCTTGAGTATGCTTAGTTCTTTCTGTTCTAGAGCTTTCAGGTGTGTTGTTAAGTCACTAGTATGAGATCTCTCCAATTTTTTTTATGTAGACACTTAGTGCTATGAAATTTCATCTTACCACCACTTTCATTGTGCTCCATAAGTATGGGTATGTTTTACATTCATTTTCATTGCATTATAGGAAGTCTTTAATTTCTTTCTTGACCTAGAAGTCATTCAGAGTTGTTCAGTTTCCATGAGTTTGTAGGCTTTGTGTTACATCTGGTCTTGTTGAAGTCCTAGTTTTAATCTGTGGTGGTCTAATAGGATGCAGGGAGGGTATTTCAATTTTCTTATATCTGTTGAGACTTGTTTTGTGAATGACCTGTTGTCTTAGTTTGGAGAAAGCTCTGTGAGGTACTGAGAAGAAGGTATATTCATTTGTGTTTGGGTGAAAATATGCCACTATTTCTCTGTTTAGTTTTTGTTTGTATGACTTATCCGTTGGTGAGAGTAAGGTATTGAAGTCTTCCACTATCAGTGCATGAGAGTCAATGTGTAATTTAAACATTAGTAATGTCTCTTTAAGGACCTATATCATCTTCATAAAGTTGGTTTTAGTGTCATCTTTTTGTACTTCAGCTGTGTGGAATATTCATTGGTTGCTATAGTAGGATAGCTGAGCCCTGGTGGTGATATATTTCCTTGGCTATTGTCAATTGTGTTCTTACAATGGCATCTAGGTATCTTCATTTGGGCTTATTATAAGTCTAGGTGCCAATTTCTTAGTTTGTCTTTGTTGTATGGGTATTTTGTTTCTTTGTTTCTGCTTCATTTTTGGTCTTCTGGCTGATGTGGCCTGTGGTTGAGCAGAGGGATTCCGCCTGAGTTGGGGGCCAAAGTGGTGGCCTATGGTTGATCAGGGAGTTTTTGCATGATTTGTGAGTTAGGAAATGACAACGAGAAGGGGTGGAGGGACTGAGGATAGAGTAGGGTAGAATGGAGAAAGTGAGGGAGGGTGCTGTTTATACAGCCTACCTGGATTTCTGGAATCTGGAAGGGCCTATGGTCAAGCAAGGAGCCTCCACTGGAGTTGGAGACTCTGATATGGTAAGAAGGAGGGGAGGGGCAATTGTGGGTAGGTTGGGTGGGCACTAAGAGAGTGGGTAGGCAGCCTATCTGGAGTTCTGTTGGCCAGTGGGGCTTCTGGTGTAGCAGTGGGCTTCTGCTGGAGTTGTGGGCCAGGATATGATTGTAATGATATGGCATGTGGGAGGGTTAGGCCAAGATGTCCTGGTGGGTGAAGGAGATCTGCCATGCAGCTGCAGTGGCAGGTGGTGTGGTGCAGTAGAAAGTTACTCATACCATGCAGACACAGCATCCACATGGAGAGTTTATTATGACTGAGAGATATACAGAGAGAGATAGAAAGGGAAAGAGGAAGAGAAGGAGAAAGAGAAAAGGAGGGAGAGAGGGAGAGTGGAGGTGTGCATATTTCATGGTGAGAAAGGGGAAGAGTAAGAAGAAGGGAGGGGTGTTTCCTTAAAGGAGGTTTTATGTCAGAATGCAGGGCAGGTCCCCAAAGGGCATGCCAGAATGCCAACATTCCTCCATTTTGATTATTATAAAAAGGTGACTTATGGATAGCAAGTGGGGGAATAAGAGCACTGAATTCTCGAGACTGCTTCCTGTTGATATGGGGGCAAATTAGGAAGGGGAAGTTGGGAGTCAAGGTCACATAGGGTGAGAGGTGTGAGTGCAGAAGTATTCAGTTGGCTGTCATCATGAGATCTCAGGCATGGAGATCTTGGACATCTGTTCCTTGATGGAGCTGAAAAGGCAGGCTGCCAGGAGAAAAAAAAATAGATTGTTATCATTGGCCTCATTGGTGGGGCTAGCCATGGGAAGAGTGGTAACTGCCAGAATGGATGGGATGGAGAAGTGCCCTGGTTGTATAGAAGAAGCAGGGGTGAATGAGTGAGACATGACAGTGGATATGTCCTTTATTGAGCCATCTTGGAAAACCAGGTTCTGGTTGCTGGTTAGGTGCCACTTGAGCCTGGAGAGGTGGCACTAGCAGTGAATTGAGGGATGATGTGTTCTTTAGGAGTACATTAGCCATCATATCTGCTGTTTCTCTGGAGGTGCGGGTGCATCCATCCCAGTTGGCATCCTCGGTTGGTGGTTGGTATCCTTGGAGCTGGTGCAGGGGCTGGTGTATCTGGAGGACCCTCTGTGCATTGGCCTTGGTCCAAGCAGGAGGAGTGAAACTTCGAAATATGCTTGAAAATTGGTGGGGACAAAATGGGCTCTGGAGACTTAGTTTTCATCCCACCAGATTTCTCTATACAGTAGCAGAACATTTCCCAGGAACTTGCAGGTACCTGTAAGACAGCTGAAACAGATTTACATCTCGGTGTCATAGCAAAAGGGTTAAAAATCCATAGAAATTTAAAGACTCCTAAAAACTGTTTGTAGTCAATGCTCTATCAGTTTACCAAAACTGTCTTTATCAATGCTAAAACTTTAATCTTCCAAAGTTATATCTGAAATATGTCTGTCCTGTACCATGAAGTCTGTAAATGAGGCATACCTGTCTGCATTTTCAACAGGAAACTTATTAATGAGCTATCAAAGTGATTGCAGTCTTGAGATTGGGTTGTTAAACTGGTCCCCTTGTCATCAAACACCATCATATCTGAGAAGGATAAATTAAGAAGAACTGAGACAGTTTTCTACCTAGGCAACAATCCCAAGTCTCTTCATGGTTGTTGGGAGATAGAAGCCCCAAAGACAGCAGTTGTTCAGCTGCTAAGCCCAGAAGATCTGACAGACTTTTTTTCTTTTTGGGGAGTAGGAATTTGGGGAGACTGACCTACCTTGACTTTGCAGCATGGGGCAATCAATCCTCCATTGTTTCTATTCAGTCTGGACAGGATCTCAGCAGCAGTCTAAGGGAGTTTTTGGCTGTATGGCCAGCCTTGCCATAAGCCTCCAGGTGGAAGTTCTTCTGTGGCCATTCATTTTCTTGGAGAAGATACCAGATGCTGCCAGGAGCTGACACATCTCTCCATCATAAAAAGCCTTTATATTAAATGACATATTCTCAGATCCTTAAAGGTGTTTGAGGACCAGGGGAACAAAATCTGTTAGGTATATGTAAAGTAACTTTGAGAGCATACATAAATTAATTAGTTACAGCTAGTGAAGACAAGGAGGCTAGACATAAATTCTTGTATTGTAATTTTTTAAGGCCCTGTAGTTCTGATCTTTGTGTACAGCCAGATTATATTTATGAATGACTTTTATAGAAATAATAATTTCTTAAGGTCATATAATACCTCTTTGGTTCTGCATAAAGAAGGTCAAGTGTCTTACTGCAGAACCATTTTAGTTAATAAATCTATTAATTAACTACTCTGGGCCCAGTTTTTTAGGATATTAGCGGGCATTATAGGAAGACATTTTGTCCCTATGCTAGAGAGTGTCTCTTTGACTTAGCCCTTTAGCCTATTTTGGTGGGGGAAGTGATGATGTACTCTTTTCTATATCTGCTTTAAGCTGAAACAGGGTGCAGGTGGTCATGACCCAACAAGGCTGAGAGGCTAGTTAAAAGCGAGGAGGGAACCCAGGCAATGGGGTATTTATCAGAAGTGTGGTCATTTGACCTAGCTGTAAAGACAGGAAACAATTACATTTGGTTGGACTGGTCCACATCACATCAGCCTTCAGCAAGTCTAGAGTTCGTGGTCATTTGGAGCAGATTGCAGTCATAATAGATGCTTGAATGTGTCTGCCGCCATGTAGAAAACCTGTTGAAGCAGATACACTAGAGACAAAAGTTAAAATTTATGAACTTATTTGGAGCCTTTAGGCCCACAGCCTTAGTAACTGGGAAGGGGAGGAGTTTGAAAACTCAGGCTATATTGTTGTACTTACCTGGAGTCCTTTTGACCTCTGTGAAGCAGATCCAAGTTTCATGATTTCTTTTGATCCTCTGAAGCTTATATGAATTCTTATTTTATAAAAGGACACAAAAGTTTTAGATATATTAGTATTATTAATCAGTATTAATCAGTATTAAAATCCAAAATTGTAGAAAAACATGTAGTAGTTATCTAGGCTCATACCTTTGAGTCCTAGCAAAATTACAGATTTGGGTTAAAAGGTATGTACATTTTTGTTTAAAGAGTGCCAGGTACAGATTGGACAGAAATGTCTCTGGCCTGATGAGAAGTATAAGTTTATAATTAGAAGACAACCAAGGAAAATTTAAAATCCTAAGCTTGTGACCCCAACAGTATCAGAATTCTATTAATGTTAAAAAGTGAACTTTTAAAATCTTAATATAACAATATTATAGAAGGGGAAAGAATTCTGAAACATTTAAATCATCTATTTGAAAAAGTAATCTGAAGCATTTAAATCTCTCAAATGTCTTCCTGCAATATTAAAGTATCCTTTTTTATTTTAAGAGGGAGAAAATACTTCATTTGAAAAAAAGATTAAAATCTCTCAAGCATTTTGGTGTTGCTACCTTATCATGGCATGGGAGAAGTCCTGCCCATAGGGAACTGAAAGCTTCTGGAGTTCTTTCCAGCCTTATCGCCAGCTTGTGGTGCCACTAATGCCTGAGAGCCTGGGAGGGAGGGAGAAGATAGATGCAAATCCTCACCCTGTGAAACAATGCACAGAACAAGGTGGTGCTCTCCTGACCTCCCTATGCACAGAGGGATACCCCCCTACTTTCCCACCCCCAACCCCCTCACCTCCCCCCCTCCCCCCCCCCCCACCCCCCTTCCCCCCCCACTCCCCCCCAAAATCAGGTAGAATTCCAGTCAATTGGCCAGACATTTCTGCCGCTCATCTACCATCCTTTTGCTCAGCAGCAAGAGAGGCCTAGGACCCCCAAGTGCCTAAGGATCCCCATCCCCCAGCACACTGGCTCATGGCCCACCTGTTGCCTGGTGTGGGGCTCAGGGCCATGTACCATCATCCCCCAGGAGATCCCTGGCTTGAATGCAGCCCCTGATGGCTCTCACATCAAGCTGGGGCATTTCCAGGCCCTGCACCTCAGCCCACCCCTTCCCTGGTCAGCTGGAATCCTTTTGGGCAAGAGGGACAGGCAGCATAGGGAAATGGTGGTGCCAGGTTCCATGGGTAGAACAGGTGGATGAGGACCTGGTAACAGAGAGAGAAAAGAGGCAAGGGATGACATTACAGACAAGGGAGGAATTAGAGGCAAGGGATAGGCAAAGAGAATGAGCTTTGCCTGGCAAGCAATTTTAAAGGGTGCATATGTTATGGATAGAGGTGATGATATAACTGTTTTGGCGGAGACTGGAGGAGCATGAGGGAGTAGAGATAAGGACAGACTCCAGCAGGCTAGAGCCTGGATAGAGGTTAGATGGTAGGTGCATTTTCCACAGTGAGGTAGAAGGTCCAACAGACAGACCTCCAGCATCCCAGAGGGTCAGTAAGGATCCACGATGGCTCAAGATAGCCAGTGGATCATCATCCAAAGACTATGTATGGGCTGTGGGGTACTGAGTAGGTACAAGTTGTCCCATATGCCATCACATAGGGACAAGGGCCTGAGGGCAGGGCCTGGAGTATGTGGTTGCTGGTACCAGAACTTCAAGAAACCATGATTGAGAGATGAGAGGAATCCTCACTCCTGGAAAATGGCCAGAAGGGAAGGGAGGACTCTTACCGATAGGGTGAAGAGTCCCTGTGGTCCTCCCCTCCAGTTGGAAAAGTGATGGTGTTAGATGGTACAGGGTCCCAGTGTTTCTCAGACTGCTGGCTGGTAGGAGAAAATGCCAGGGGGAACCTGCTGAGTCATGTAGCATTAATGTAATAAGATGGCATGTGGGAGGCCTTGGTGGGTTTGGCCAAAGTGTCCCAGTGGCTGAGGGAGACATGCCATGTAGATGTGGTGGCAGGTGGTGTGGCACAGTGGAAAGTTACTCATACCATGCAGACACAGCATCCATGTGGAGAGTTTATTATAAGAGAGAGACAGAGATATAGATAGATATCTATGGGAAGGCTTCTGGAATCCGGTGCCTGTGATGTGACACCTTGCACAGCCTTGGTACAGAGGGAAGGGGCTTGGACCTGCCTAGGCTCAGTGTGCTGGACTCTGCTAACTCCCCATGGGAGACCTCAATTTGGGGGATGTGGGAATGCAGGGTGGCTTGGGAAAGAGGGCTAGGGGGTGAGAGGAGGAAGGAGGGGGGATCTGTGGATAGTATGTGGAGTGAGCAGAAAATTTCTTAATAAAGAAAAATGAAAAAAAAATAAAACAAAGTAAAAAAAATTCTTGATTAAATTCTCTAAAAATGTAACACCTGAAACAAAACAGGTTATTAGCTTAGATAATGTGGCTACTAAGATAAAAACTCATAAAAAATCTCTTACTGATAAAGAACCCATGAAATTATTTTTAAACTAAGTAAAATACAGGTAAATTATTTGTTCCACAGTTTATAATTGGAAAGTTGCATTAAAATTTTACTTGTGCCTTATAAAATAGATATTCTTTTAATTTTTTAAAATAAAATACACATTATTGCCTAAAGTTACCTCTTAAAATCCAGTATTGTTTTTAATGCTTTTATAGATGGCTTATGTAAAAAGGACTATGCATAAAAACAAAACAAAAACAGAAACAAAAAACAAAAAACTGGTGATAGAATTACTCAACTGTTACTATTCCTGTATTTTAAAGACAAAGCAGCTCAAATAAGTAGATCAGTAGGACAGGAGATTTTAAAAGTACTAGAAAAAGGGGTATTTTGGCAAACATCAATGATGAAAGGCCTAAATTAAAAAAATAACTAAATGGGATTGAGATTGAAGGATTATTGGATACCAATAATGATGTATCTATAATTTCTCAAGAATCCTGCGATTCCCAACTGACCTTTACAAGAAGTCTCTAATCAGTTTGTAGATATTGGAATCTTATCTCAGGTAAAATAGGATATAGAATGGATTAAATGTATAGGTCCTGAAGGACAAATAGGGATGTTAAAACCTTATGTAGCTGATATAGCCATGAATTTATGGGGAAGAAATGTTGGGATTCTGCTGCCACTCCAGCTGTGTGACTGCACATGTGCAGTTCAGGAGCTAAGCAAGGGGTCTTGTGTAGTAAGTCATCTGTGCGTGCTGGTGATTGCATGCTACATGCATGCAGCATGGTCAACCAATCTGTGTATGGTGGCATAGCTCTGTAAGCCCACCTGCACGTGTGCATAGGAATCCTTTAAAGAGCTGGACACAGACTCTCCCCCCTCCTCTGTTCTCTCTTCCTCCCAACTATCTCTTCTCTGGTTCTCTCTCTCTGCTTTCCACACATGCTTCTCCCCAGGCCTGGTTCTTTTGCCTCCCCCCTCTCCTAATAAAGGTCTGATACTGGGTTTTGTCATGCCTCATGACCTTTCTGCATGGTAACCAGTGCCACTTATCATTTTAAAAACCAACAGAGTGATTTTTTTTTTTGGTTTTTCGAGACAGGGTTTCTCTGTGTAGCTTTCTGCCTTTCCTGGAACTCACTTGGTAGTCCAGGCTGGCCTCAGACTCACAGAGATCCGCCTGCCTCTGCCTCCCGAGTGCTGGGATTAAAGGTGTGCGCCACCACCGCCCGGCCAGAGTGATTTGTTACAACAGTGGGGAGCTCAAATTAATATTACTACAATTTCAAAATAAACTCATAAAATGATGTTAAAAATGGGATATATCCCTTAAAAAGTTTTTGAAAAAATTATCCAGGAAAACCACAGGCTACACAGGTTGTCCAACAACAGGATAAATAGGAATTGGCTATCCAAATTTGAAGTAGGGGCCACTGCCTGTAACCCAACTGCTCTGTCTTTAAATTACTAATTAATAAGCTTGTATGGATGGAGCAGTGGCCCTTGACTAAAGAAAAATTACAGGAGCTTAAACAACTAATAAAAGAACAGTTAGATGCTAAACACAATGAGTAAACTACTAGTCCTTGGAATTCTTCTATATTTGTAATAAAAGAAATCAGGAAAATGGAGAAGGTTAACCAATTTGAGAGGTATAAATAAAATAATTCAACCTATGGAATCTTAAAGCCTGGAATTCCTTTACTTTCTTTATTACCTAAGTATTGGCCTATTATAGTTATTGATTTATAAGATTTTTCTTTTCACAATCCCTTTACAAGAACAAGATAGAGAAAATTTTGCCTTTATAGTGCTTACTAATAATAATGCCCATCCAGTAAAGAGATATCATTGGAAGATCCTTCCCCAAGGAATGTGAAATAGCTCAACCTTCTGTCAATATTTTTTACATCAACCACTGGACATGGTTCATAATCAGTTTCCTCAACCTATTATTTATCATTGTATGGATGATATTTTATTGGCTGCTTTCAACACAGGCACCTTAAAAATATTTAATATGATATAGAAAATTTTACCCTGTTGGGGATTATAAATTTCTCCTGAAAAATACAAAGAAGAGCCTCTCTTAATTATATAGGACTTAAATTGAATAAACAGAGAGTCTAGCCACAAAAGGTACAGGTTAGAAGAGATCAATTACATACTCTTAATGAATTTCAAAAATTATTGGGTGATATTAACTGGTTACAGCCTACCATTGGATTGTCTACTCAACAATTCAGTAATTTGTTTCAAAATTTGTAAAGTGACTCAGATTTAATTAGTCCAAGACAATTAACAGCTGAGGCTGAAATGGAATTAACCCAAGCAAAACATAAATTACAAAATGTCTATGTGGATCAATGGGATCTCACAACAGAATTTATTTGATTAATTTATTAATTTTACCTTCCAATCATTGCTCTACTGGATTCATTATGCAGAGGAATGATAGTATTTTAGAATGGATTTTCCTAGCTTATAAACAGAGTTAGAAGTTAAAGACCTATATAGAAAAGGTTTCTGAATTAATTATAAAGGAAAGAATAAGACTTCGTTCATTGTCAGTAATGTATCCAGCTGAGATTGTAGTACCCTATACTAATGCTAAAATTATGCGCCACTAGTTAACCATAGAGGTCAGGCAGTGGTGGCACACACTTTTAATCCCAGGACTTGGGAAGAAGAAGTAGAAAGATCAGGATTTCAAGGCTACCCTGGGCTACATGAGATTGAACCAGTCTGAAAAAGAAACAGAGCTGGCAGTGGTAGCTCACATCTTTGATCCCAGCACTTGGGATCTCATGACTTTGATCCTAGCAATTGGAGTATCATGTCTTTGATTCCAACACTTGAAAGGCTCAAGCCTTTGATCCCAGCACATGGGAGGCTCATACCTTTAATCCCAGCACTAGGTAGGTAGAGAGAGGAATTGAAGTAGGTGGAGTCAGGATCTCAGTCCCATTGAGTCTGAGGATTTGTAGAGACAGGAACCCCCATTCAGTCTGAGATTTTGTAGAAGAAGTGTCAGGTGGCTGGCTGCTCTGCTTCTCTGATCTTTAAGGTTTCACCCTAATATCTGACTTTGGGTTTTGAATAAGACTAAATAGGTTCACGCTTAATGGTTTATTATGGGTCACATCTTCAGAATTTATGTTGAATTCTCCTCTTATGTTGCTAAGAAGATAAAGACAAAATACAGTCTTCATTTAGGGTTGTTTTTTTTTAATAGTGTAACCTTCTCAAAGTTCATTTAGAGTTTTTAATAAGACTCAAGAAATTTTAGAAGTATGTAATGGTTCTATTATTAATTTTCATTCATTGAAGGAGTTCTCCTGAATCATACACAATGCTTATAACAATAATGAAGGGCCAAGCATTATTAAATACAAAATTCCTTACAATATTGACTTTATATTCAAACATTAAAATATACTTTTCATATACATCTTTCAATTTGTTTTTTTAAATATCTGGACATTTTAGTAATCATTGAGATGGAAAATGGAAATCAGAGTTTAAGCACAGGTCTACTCTTTGGTCCTGGATTTGCTAAGAAAGGTTCCTGTGCCTTCATTTTTTTCTTTTGTTTTTAAAGTTTAAAATAACATTTTATTGGAAAAATGAAAATATTAGTCTAAAATATACATTTAAGGAAAAAATGTGTCCCAAGACACAAAATACATTATTTGGAAAACATTGTTTCTGAAATGGGATAACCCAATCAATACTTCTCAGAATTTTCACAGTTTTGGTTTGAGCCTAACCTTTAAGGGCTGAGCCATCTCTCCAGCCCGAATTTCCACAGTTTTAACAATATAGTTTGCAACATGTACTTGAATGAAATTTACCAAACCAGATGCCACTGGAATTGCATTTAAAGAAAGGACATAGACAAGAAAATGCTAGATTTGGTGGGAAAAAATTTGTATAAAATCATTATGTAGAGAAGGAAAATATATTAACTCAGAAAAATTGAGTTTAGGAGTCAATAATTATTGATACTAGAACACTCATAACAAGGGTTATCCTTTTGAATATTACTACAGGATTTTCTAATTGTGTTCCTGAAGAAAATAACATAATTGAATTCTGTAGAATGAATTTCTACTGATCATAGCATTAAAATATCATTCTGTACCGTAGTTGCTTCTACTGATATATAAATTTTGTCATCCACTTACCTCTTCACAACTAGAAGAGACAGCAGTAATTTTAAGAGAAAGAATAGTATAGAATCCCTCGTATACATACTTTGAAAGCATTAACATATCTGGGGAATGGCTTTTATGTGACTTGTCCTTCTGAGCAAACTGCTTGACTAATGATAAACTATTCATGCAGTGACCAGAAACTGCTATAGAATCCAAAAACAGCCTGGGTGAGGTTGACGGGGGAGACTGTCTTTAGTGTCACAGGTTTTTACTTGGCCATTGAAAGAAACATGGACTATTCCTGATATGAGGGACATTGCTATAATTTCTTAGATCTTTGGATTAAGCATTTGGCTGGTTAAGCTTTCAGGCTTTCAAGCAGCAGTTCAGCTGAGAGCCATTCGGATATGAGGACACAGAGGCTTCCAGTCTGAGGAAACAAGATCAGCTGAGAAGTTGGCCAGGTGAGGTTAGCTGTGGCTTGTTCTGTCTCTCTGATCTTCCAGTGTTCACCCCAATACTTGGCTCCGGGTTTGTTTTATTAATAAGACTCTTTAAGATTCATGCTACATTTGGATAATTTCACCATTTCATTTAAACTAAGTGTTATTGCAAAGCAAACAAAGAAACATACACAAAAAACAAAGCACAGTCACAAAAATAAAATAATATTGAGAAAATAAATTCTAGCAGATTAACTGGGTAGTGAATGATGTTGTAAATAGAGAGTAGCTTAAGACATTGATGACCAGAATTTGGAGAACATATAGAACAAATTCTGTGACTATATATTAAAAAGTCTCAGTTCTTATCAGTTTTTTTTCAGATTAAAAAAAATGAGCCCAGATAAACCACGAATGTTTCTAAATTCTGAGAAATGCATTCAAGTCATGTCTCAATTTGTGCTTCTTTTCCACATGTCTGGTCTGGTTTCTTTTGAAGGATTCATGCCCCATCTTCTTCCTGAACCCTGCAGCTTGGGAGCTGGCACATTATATAAGCTTTTAGACCTTGGTGGTATATAAGTCTCCTGAAACACATTAAAGAGTGTATGGCTTTTTCTGTAAATCATGAACTTTGAGGATGATTCCAAGGACAAGAAAATTATAGTAGAAGGATATGCTGTGGGATGGTCTTTCTGTATGCTGTGACTATGTGTTGATATGATCGGTTAATAAAGAAGCTTCTCTGGCCTATGGCAATTCAGGTGATAGCTAGGCAGGAAATCCAAGAGAGAGACAGGAAGAAGGAAGGCAGAGGTGGAAGAGACACCAGCCTGCCACCTAAGCAAGGAGCAAGATGGCAGCAGACTGGTAATGCCACAGCCATGTGGCAAAACATAAATGAATAGAAATGGGTCAATTTAGGATGATAGAGCTAGCTAGCAAGAAACTTAAGCCATTGGCTATACAGTTTGTAATTAATATAAGCCTCTGAGTGATTATTTTATAAGTGGCCACAGGACCGCAGCCTGTGTGGGACCTGAGAAGACTTATGGCTACAGGGATATAAATAGGCATTTCATGATAAAAGTACATCAGTCTGTGTCTAAAATGACAATATATAGTATCATTGAAAAACCATGCTAGAAGGAACACATGTAAGTTTTAATATAGTTGACTTTCCTACTTATCTACATTAGTATACATTTAAGAATATGTTTTTGTCAGTTCCAAAATTTTTGGTTTCCATAAACCCATATTTTATACATTGGATTCACTTAATTTTTGTAAGAAATATCTACTAATATTCAGTGTTGTCTCATTTGAATAAGGATGCTGATAAAGTTACACTATGCATATTTTATACATTTTTACAAGCAAAATAATAGCTTGTGCAGTAATTGCTGATAATTACAATTTAGGTATGCCAACTAGGAAAAAAAAACTTTGTAGCACTTTTATTTTGTGATCAGCAGAATTTGCTGCAACTCCATCTTAAGTGAAATTTTTTGAAAGGTATACTCCCTAGTTTTCTAAAACAATAGAAGAGATGTTTGTATTCCATGTAGTTAATATTTGTGGAATTCAATTTATACCTACTAGCATCACATACAGTTACTGAACACAGTGAACATCCATCATAAGTCATATGACCAAGATTTGACACAGTTTGTCATGTATTTGGAAATATTTTCACAGCATGAGTTTTGTTCTCGTGGTATCTTACATTTTTACAGCACATGGTTGCATAACTATAAAAAATTGATCCACTTTAATTACATTCATACAGTAAGAGACCAGGCAGAAGAAAGCATCTCCTTAGTCCTTATCTGAGAAGTGAATAATTTTGAAAAGTTGTCTAATTCTAATTATTGTTGGGATGACTAAAAGGAGGATTTTAACCATTATGTAGCACTCAGTATCACCTTAAATGGAGAAATCCCTAAGAGATGTCCAAAGTAATTATCTCCACCATTCTCATTTGGGTCAGAACACACAACAAGTGAGTTTCACCCATGGGGAAATTTCAGGAAGCAAATATAGGTCTAAATGAGGGGAAGACTGTCTCTACACAACATGGAAATATTCATAAGCACACATTAGATGTGTTTTCTTTCTGATCCAAAAGAAAATTTTGTGTTTGGTAAGTCATCTCATCTCTCTGATATTCTTCTGTAAGGCAATTCTTAAAATATTTCTGGTTATCTTTTTTAACCTAGACCCACCATGTGTGGAATTGAGAATGGTTTCTTTGTCCTCTGTCATTATTAGAGGCCAATTAATGTATTTTCTCTACCTCTCTTATTCCATGTGTTATTATGTCTACACTAGAATGTCATCATTCTCTATCCAATAGTCCATAAAAGTAGTATACAGCTAACATTGTTCAAATATACCTCCCCACTTAACTGGATAAAATATTTTTTAAATAAAAGAGTACATAGTAGATACAATAACTTTCAGATTAGAAATAGAAATAAAAATGAAAACAAGTTAAGTGGGAACTGTGGAAATCAGAATAAAAAATTCTGCCAACTTTTCTAGGAAAAGAAGAATTAGTCTCTGCAGGGATGAACTTCCTAAATTTTTGTCAAATGGTCTGTGGTCAGTCCTGAAACCATATGTAACAACAAAAATGGACTCAACATATTGTATTCATATGCATGTACATACAGATAGGTACATAAGCTATATATGTAGCAATAAGAATAAAAGGAAAATGGGCTAGCCACTTGAGGAGCAGCATGGCAAGAAAATGTTGGGCACTTGGGAGAGGATTGAGGAATGAAAGAGAAGAGGGAAAATTTTGAGATTCCACTTTAATTAAAACATATTCAAAAAGCAGAATATATATGTATATATATGTATCCAAACAAAACAAAACACATACAGAAAAAAAAACTAAAACCCACAACACAGCAATCAATCTGCTAGCTAATTAAGCTATTAGAAGCTACTAGGATATGTAAAATGTACAAAATACACTGAACAACATCATTAAAACTGGTCTGTTAATGCATGGTCACTCCCATGTATCAGAAAGTAGTTTTAAGATACATTACATTTACAGAGGTCTGATACAGTAGTGCCCTACATCTATAATACTAGAGGACACAATTTAAAAGGCGTTACTTGAGACTTGGTTCTACTTTGCAGCAGAGGTCCCAAAGGACAGTCTGATATAGCTCTGTAAATGATTACTCTCTTTTAGTAAAATCTTTTATGAGTGACACAGTTCTATCATGATCGTCAAAACTGAGAACAATAAACCCAACACCAATAGACATGCTACAGTGGAGGGGCAAGCCCAAGAGTACTCGACAAAGAAGCACTGCCAACCTTAGGGATGCTGAGAGTTGAAGAAGTAGACTTCCCAAGGAAAAAGCACACCAATTGGTTCTCTAACTCCAACTGGTCAACCCTGAAAACATATGTGCAAGAAACATCATACACACCGAACAGTTTATATATAGGAATATGTATATAAACATACATATACATGTAATCACACTTTTTTGAAAAACACACATGCACACATATCCATATACCTATATATGTATGCATGTATGTTAAAATAATCAATGAAAAAAGAAGCCATGAATATGAAGGAGAACAAAGAAGAGTATTTGGAAGTATCTGGAGAGAGGGAAGAGATGGGAAGGGAAGAGAGAAATGTAATTATATCATACTAAAAATAAAAGAAATAATAAAAAACTCAAATAATTCAGGTTGACCAGAAACTTTTTGAAATGTTGAAAAATAAAAAATTGCAAGGGACACAAATTCTTTGCTGTGTATTCAGTGTATTTTCCTTAGATATTTGGTAAATCTCTGTAAGTCATGTATGTTTACTTATCTGCCATCACGCTCTGATAGCAGATGGATATGTTACCTGATGTCTTCAGAACTTTCTTGGTTTTCATCTTTACTCCACCCTTCTCAGGAAAACAGGAATGTAAATTAATTCTGATGATGACTTCAAGGATTTCATTGTTCACCTGATCTAGGATAAAATAAAGTTGAAAAGCACCAAGAGAATAATAGTGAGTAGAAATGTCTGCCTTGAGTATTGTCCATTAGATCAGTATAAGCACCCTGTTTATGCTTTGATGTGAATAATTGTTGCTTACTGAAAACATAACATCACACTCCTCTAAGGCTGTCAGTCAATTAACAGCCATGCTTACATGCTTATGTAATTTATTCTGTTCTTTATAACAACAAAGATGATCAGTAGATAAATGATATAATGAGGAAATATACTGGTCACAGATTAATGAACATGCTATACTAATCTTGTCAGGAAATCATATTATTTCAATCTCTAAGGGCTCTCCAGATTAGTTTATGCAATTTAAGATCAATATTTTCTCCTGCTAAGATTGAACTAATTGTGATTTTTTTAGAGCTCAGGCCTTAATATGCTTTTCTATGTTCTTTAGTCAATCTATTTCGATAGGAATTTTCAGTGGTATGTTGTTAATCAGTTTAGTTGAATAAATAAATTCTGTAATATACATTTGTTTATGAATAACTGTGCACCTGATTTGTACATTTCACTCTGGTACCTATCGATATCTTGTATGATATTATGTTTTGTTTGCTTTCTTACTGAGGTTTTAAGCTAATATTTTAATTAGGTGATGTCATAGAAATAATTCTACTGATGCCCAATGAAATCTTTAAGCATTCTGCCAAGAATGGTAGCATTCTATCAGACCATTTGCACTGATATTCAAATGCAACTCCTCACCAGTTTCCAAACTTAACTCATTTCCATAGTGGAATGTTATGATTGCTAGTGACAAATTCAGACTATTTATTTAAGAAAACACACATTTTTTTTTTGTTTTCATATTGCTGTCTTGCCTCCTCATTGCTCTCTTATAAGAGAATTTTCTGATAGAGCATGCATATAACAGTCACACCTGATGCTTCTCTTCATGGGGAGTTGCTATTGGATCAGTAGCTTTCACTTGGGGAGCAGTGTCGTTCTCATTTCCCTTAGATTTCTCTTTACATTTATGCATTTTGATTCAGGTAAGTTTCAAAGGGAATGTCAAGTTTTACAAGGGAAGGAGAATTCCTCATACTACTAATTCATAATCTTTCTTTCTTTGCAGGTTACTTCGGAGGACACACTCAGTAAAATGGATGGAGGCAATCAGTCTGTGGTGTCAGAATTTATACTTTGGGGACTTGCCCACTCAAAGAATCTTCAGATCTTACTCTTTGTGATGTTTTTGATACTTTATCTGCTCATTGTGTCTGGAAATATTGTCATCCTTGTTTTAATCACCACTGACCGCCATCTCCACTCTCCCATGTACTTCTTGTTGGCCAACCTGTCCTTTGTTGATATGTGGCTTTCCTCTATCACCACTCCTAAGATGATATCAGACTTTCTCAGGGAAAGAAAGACCATTTCCTTTGCAGGCTGCATGTCCCAGGTCTTCTTTGCCCATTGCATTGCTGCAGGAGAGATGGTACTATTGGTGGTAATGGCTTATGACCGCTATGTGGCCATCTGCAAACCACTCCACTACTTCACCATTATGAACCTGAAAAGATGCACTGGGTTGGTGTTGACTTCCTGGATCACTGGTATTATACATGGTATAAGTTACATGGTAGTGGTTGTGCGGTTGCCTTTTTGTGGCCCCAAAGAAATTGATAGTTTTTTCTGTGACATGCCTTTGGTAATCAAGCTAGCCTGTATGGATTCCCATGATTTAAATACATTAATGAATGCTGACTGTGGGATTGTGGCTGTTACCTGCTTCATTCTGTTGCTCATATCCTACACATATATCCTTATCACTGTTCGCCAGAGCTCTAAAGATGGTGCATCAAAGGCTCTGTCCACATGCAGTGCCCACCTCACAGTGGTAATGATCTTTTTTGTACCCTGCATCTTCATCTATGTGTGGCCCCTCAATATCACCTGGTTGGACAAATTTTTTGCTGTATTTTACTCTGTTTTTACACCTCTCCTAAATCCAGCCATTTATACACTGAGAAATAAAGAGATGAAAAATGCTATGCAAAGGTTCATAAGCAGCTTTCTGTATCCCAAATTAAATTCCTTATAAGAAGGTGGCCTCTTTTTTTCTCACCTGCCAGTTCCCAGATAACCAACCTGGAGATTTAATATTAATTATAACTGCTTGGATGATAGATCTGTCTTATTTCTATCTAGCTCCTATAACTTAAATTAAACCATTTTTATTAATCTAAATTCTGCCAACATAGGGTCAGAATTTTCACATAAACCTGACAAAGCTTAATAAAGGATTCCAAACATACAAAAACCGAGTCAAGCACAGCTTCTTGGTAACTGCCTTTTTTTGGGCACCCCCTATTTGCTAGTGGCAACAAAGGTGTGGCTCCTTTAAGAGAGGGCTTCCTTGCTCAGTGCTAGCCACAAAAATGGGCATAGCTCTTTTAGGAGGCCCTGCTACCAAACACTTAAATGGGGTTTATGAGCAGCAGGCCATGCACTATTTGGTGGCAGTATGGATCACCAAATTCCCCAGAGTTGGAGTGATAAAAGTGGCTCTTGCTGTTATCTCCACCATGAAGCTAGGCTCTCAGGGAACCAAGCAGATTGGAGCTAGCTGCCACAATAGAGACAGAGGTCCTCACCATATTGCTTAGTAGTTTAAAGGCTCATGTGGTTAGAAAAAGATTTCAGATATGCAATAAAGGCAGATTCAGACAGACAAAAAACCCATAAATGGGTTACAATATGTTTAAAAATGTAGAAAGGCTTGGGAGGGAAAAGAAAAGTGATATAGAAAGTCATAAAAAAATCTGTAGATTTGAAATAATGAAATAAAGTCCTTTTTTAAAAATATTTTTATTTTATAATTAACATAATTTTACACATCAGCCACGGATTCCCCTGTCCTCCCTCCTCCCAGCCCTCAGCCCTCCCCCCCAATACTTCTCCCATTCCCACCTCTTCCAAGGCAAGGTCTCCTCTGGGGAGTCAGCCCTGCCTGGTAGACTCAGCCAAGGAAGGTCCAGTTCCCTCCTCCCTACACCAAGGCTGAGCAAAGTGTTCCAGCATAGGCGCCAGGCTCCAAAAAACCAGCCCATGCACCAAGGACAGGTCCCCTGCTCCACTGCCTGGGGGCCTCCCAAACAGTTCAAGCTAATCAACTGTCTCACTTATCTAGAGGGCCTGGTCCAGTTCCATAGGCGAATAGGAAGAAGCAGAGTGCTAGAGAGGTCCCCAGAAATCCACAAAGATATCTCCACGGAAGACTACTGGCAACGGTCCAAAGAGTCCTGAGCTGCCCTGCTCTGGCTATCACCCTGGCTGTCATTGCAGAACTCTCATCCAGTGTCTGATGGAAACAGATACAGAGATCCAAGGCTGAGCCCCAGGTGGAGCTCTGGGAATCCAACCAGTGAGAGAGAGCGGAGGGATTGTTTGAGGAGAGATATTGAGACATGATTGGAAAATTCACAGGGACAAATAAAGTCCTTAGAAAGGGACTAAAATAATATAAAAGAAACAAGCCACATAAAGATGGGAAATACACAGAGATTCTGGATCCTGTATGTTATTGTATTGCCTTTGAATTTTTTGGCTGCGACGAGACACTGAATTATAAAACATTCTAGATTAAACCAATCAATATATTTTAAGAATATCTTGTTTTCAAAATTTAAGTCAAAATGTGTGTTGCTTGGGAGAGGTTATGCTTTTATCCATACGAATGAGAAGCTGTGGATTCATTCCAGGTTAGAAATGAAGAGGTTTCTGTTTGGAACCTGGGGCTTATACGGGGACACTTGGCTCAGCCTGGGAGGAGAGGACTGGACCTGCCTGGACTGAATCTACCAAGTTGAATTCAGTCCTCAGGGAAGTCTTTGCCATGGAAGAGATGGGAATGGGGGGTGCGCTGGGAGGAAGTCAGGGGTGGGGTGGGAGGGGGAATCTATGGCTGGTATGTAAAATTAAATTAAATTATAAAATAAAAAAAGATGATCAGGTTTGATCAGGGAAGACTCTCTGAAGTCATGGCTACAGACATTAAAAACAAACAAACAAACAAACAAACAAACAAACAAACAAACCTCGAAGAACTACAAGATATGTAACCTATATTTTACTTGCTCAAACATAAAACAAAAAAAATCATCTTTAACTGTCTTGTGCACAACACATATTCCATATTTATAATATATGTTACCTTTAAATTTTTACATATTTTCAGGAAAAGGGGGCCAAACACCAATAAAAACAGGTGGCCTAGGTAATTCAGCATTTCAAAATGCTTCTATTACAGTCTCCTCAAAATTCTGCATCCAAAACAGCTTCAAGGCTGCTGGCTGAGATGGTGCATCCTCATGGACGACTTCAGCCCATATTTCATTATTATCCTAATTTTCTCAAGGTTCCCCTAAAGATACTAGCACCTCCAGACAACAGGAAGTAGTCTAGAGAAAACAACACCCACATTCCCAAAAGAAGGGTTATGGATGTTATTATCATTGAAGGGGGTTGGTTACAAATTGTTATTGGTCATAGTCAGGAAAAAGCCTTAACAAAAGAGTTAAATTCAAAGATCTCTTTCTAAAGGAAAAAAGGGAGATATGATATTGAAATAATGAGATAAAAGGGTAGATTATTGAATCTACTTTAGTATAAAAAACAACTCTTAATTTCAAAATATTCTACATTGTTATGAATTTTGGTTTATTAATACAAATTTAAAGTTAATTTTGTTATACTATATGTGTGTTTATACTCCTGCTTGGTGTATTGTTCTTCTGCAGCTCATTTAAACATGTAATGTATAATCAAAAAATATATGTGGTTTGTAGTTAGTCATCTATAATAAACTTGTCATATTATGTATGTTTTCAAGGTTAAACAGATATATTTACATAGATATATGGTCTTCAAACACTTCAAAGACCTACAGAATATGGCAATTAAAATATTTTAATAACATAAGGCTTTTCTTGACAGTGAGATGCATCTCCTCCTGGCAATACCAATTTATTTCAAAAGATGATGATGGGCATCAAATAACCTCCACATGGAATATGATTTTTTTTTTTGTGGCAAAACCTAGCCATTTGGGCAAAGAAACTGCCCTTACTTCAATTTGCTGACAGTATAGTGTCCAGATTAGACCAGCAGGATGCAAAAGAAAGTAACTGCCAAACTTTGCTAAGACAAGGTAGGACAGGCCTTCAAAATTCCCTGCTTCTCAGAAATGTCTGTCAACTATATCAGGCCTGTAGGCCAAAGTCAGATGCTCCATCATTAAAGAAGAACCTAGGGTAATTGACCAGGCAGCCAGATGTCCCTGTCATTAGGAAGCATTTAACCCTTCTGGGGTCTTTAATGGAGTTAAAGACTAAATAGTTAAACTTAAAGCTTTTTTTAGTTACGATAAAAAGGTAAAACAGACTCACAAAGATAAGATAAATAGTAGAATATTTTCTCTGATTTTGCCAAATACAAATGGACTGGATATTGTAACTGTAATTCTTACTTGATAACAGTTTTGTTGTTTAAAATTTTACTATGTCAAGGTTAAAACCCTCCTTTTTATTTAGACTAAAAGGGGGAAATGCTGTGGAATAATCTTTCTGTACATTGCACAAATTACACTGTGATTGGTTTGATAAAAAATTTGGCCAATAGCTGGACAGGATAAGGTTAGGCAGGAAAATCAGACTAAGGACCCTAGAAAGAAGAAGCAGGAAGTCTGAGGAGTTGCCAGCCAGATATGGAGAGGAAACAGGAGGTGCAAATTGAAAGAGAGGTAATGCCATGTGGCAGACTGTAGAATAATATAAATAGGCTAATTCAAGTTGAAAGAGCTAGCTAGTAATAAGCCTGAACTATGGGCTGATCATTTATAATTAATATTGAGTCTCTGTTTTGGTTATTTGGGAAATGGTGGGTGGGGAAAAAGTCTGTCTATACTTCCTAGTACCCAGAAATGTGAACTAATTATTTCAAATAATGAGACTGACTATATAAAATAGATTTAAAACTCAGGAAATATAGTTTATATTTAAAATTTGTACCAATTTCCTTATATAGAAATAATGTATTATTTTAAAAGAATATGACATGTACTGATCACACAACTAAGCATTGTGAATCCCTCTCTTATAATCTAAATGTGAATGATCTTTCCATACAGAAAAGTCATTAAACTATGCCTCTATGTTTTTAATAAAGTTTAACTTACCATTTATTGACAAAACTCATATGTTTATCTTTCTGGATAACATCTTAGGAAATTTTCCTGGAATATTATTCTGTACACCACTAAATACCCCAAATCATTCACTCCCTTTGCCAAATGTCCAACATCATTATTTTTGCCTCATCATAGTTATCTACTAAGACACTAATGGGGAGGACATAAAATAATTAAGAAAAGATGAAACAAAATCATAAACTACACAAGGAACAGCACTGAACCTTTCTTAGTTATTTTAATTAGATAAATAAAGTGTCATAATAAAATGTATAAATAAAGATTAATTAGATTTCTAATTTATCTCAATTAAGCACCAAAATTTAGCCTTTAAATAATTATTTAATACTGTATAATATACTGAAATTTCATCTCTATGAAGACTATGTCCATAAGTCCACTGATTAATTATTTAAACTACTATATTTTATTCAGTGCTTAACACACACAAGACATTTAATAAAAATATTTGTAAGTCCACATACATTGCTGTTGGTCAGTGAGGCTGCAGATGTACCTCAATATAATCAACTATTGCCTTTGCTCTTGTTTGCCCACTATCGCTATAAAGAAAGATGCTGTTGATGAATAAATAGCATACCTTGGTTTCAGGACACAGAGAAATCAATCTCTATTAACTGGGGAACTTCCTCCTATTCAATAGCATTTATGTTGCCAAAAGGTTCACAGAGCACAGGGGAAGAAAAGCCTTCAATGTTCTTACTCAACTGGGAAAATACAAACTTATCTGGCAAGATGTATCTACTACTATAATAATACCATTACTCTGATAGGGTAACTAACTATATTCTGGATGTTTTTCCATGGAAGAGAATTTGTGCTTGATACTGTAATGCTGGATAAACTTCATAGCCATTTGAACAGTTTAAGAGTTTCATATCTTATCTAAGTTTTTTTTTTAATTTGGAGGTTTTTTTTCAGGATGAGATATAAGGTTTTAATATCATTCTTTTCCATGTAGGTATCTAGTTTTCCCAACAATATTTGTTTGATATTCTATCTTTTGTCCACTATACATTGTTTGGCATTTTTGATGAAAATCAGGTCACTGTAATTTTTTGAGTTAATAAAAAATCTTCTATTATCTTTTCTTTATTTACATCTTGGCAAGCATTTATGCCATTATCATGGTGCTTTGATTACCATGGCTCTGTAGTGTAACTTGAGCTCATGTCTAATAACCCAAGGATCATTTTTCTTTTTGCCCAGGGAAGCTTCAACTATCTTTTGCTTCCAAATTGTTCTTGTTGGGGACAGTTGCTATGTGATTGGTGATTTCTTGGGAAGTATTATTCTAATATTGTTTGTGGTTTTATGATAGATTTTGGCTTCTAGAGTTAGGCTGCTGGTTGGATTTTTTGAAAATAAGTTTTTAGACCATTTGGCTGAAGTCCCAAGGAAGGACAGTGGGGTTGGAGGTTTATTGAGATTTTTGGAGCAAAGTGAACAGAACAATAGGAGAGGTAGAACTGCATCCAGATCTTGTCATCTGTACTCAAGGCTTAGCAGGGTCCTGGTACAGGGTGGGCTGAGCAATGATGGGGAATATTGGACAGAGAGTTGGTGGAGAGTGTCTTGGGTGAAGTCTGTAGAATTTCAAGAGTCAGATTTCTTACCACATCTGGCCATGGGGGTTGGGGCCTGGAAGAGTTTGTTATACAATATGTACCACGGCAGGAGACCCATTTCCATTACATTTAAACAATGCTGTACATTTCAAAATTGCTTGAACAGGGGTGGGTTCCAGTGACTTTTCCCTGCATACATATACACAAAATCACTGGTAACTTTAAAAAGTCCAATATGTTCATTAGCTTGATTATGGAGATTATTTCATGGAGTATAAACATATCAAATCATTGTTCTTCACCTTAAATATACACACTTTTAATTCACTAATTGTACTTCAATTGTATCTCTCTTGTCTAGCTATCGGCTGTTCAGCTATTTATTACACCAATCACAGCATCTTCACACAGTGTACAAATATTCCACAACATTTCCCCCTTTTTGTCTAAGTAAAAAGGAAAGGTTTTAACTTTAACATAGTGAAACCATATATGATAAGAACAATTATCAGACAAGAATTACATTCACAGTATTTAATCCATTTATATCTGGCATATTCAGAGAAAATACTCTATTATCTATCTTATCTTGATGAATTTATAGTTTTATACCTAAACTATTTTCTATCATAACTTAAATTACCATCCTAAAAATATCTTTCTCAACCTTAATCCATCTTTTTAGATAAACTATTTAAGCTTTTATGTTTTTCAACCTTATAAACTTCACATCTATTATGTAAGTTACTTTTCTGAATTTGGTAAAAAGAAAAACTGCAAATATAACTACTTAGTTTTCAAACACATCAAAGATATGAGAAGGATATAATATTGCTTGAGTAAGCAGCAAGTGCAGAGAAAACAACTTCAAAAAATATAGAAATGACAGAGACATCTAGCTGCCTGGACTGTCACCCAAGCTTCCTCTGCCAGTAACAAGAAGCGGTCCATATGAGGATTGGTAAGGTAATGATGAGCATAATAAGTTGATGCATCAGTACATAAAAATATCTGATCTCTATTAACATTGAAGGAATCCATATCTTTTCTTCATTTCCTATGGAAACAAAAGCAAAAACTCACACCCAAGGTAATACATATCCTGGCTTCCATTCTGA
>CABHPH010159758.1:0-48798 GCA_902168325.1 Peromyscus nudipes
TATATATTATATATTATAAAAAGCCCTTAAAGAATTAAAACCTCATGCAAATATGGAATGTCCTCCTCATTAAATATCCCATTGTGCTTATCTAGCAGTCTTTGCCAGTGAATCACTCAGGGAAGTTTATTTGAACAACAGAGCCATAGAATCCAAGATAGGAATCCAGATAAGATGTGTTCCTCCTGCAAGATCAGTGGCACAGCACCAGGACAGTTAACCTAGTAGCATGTGCATCCTTTACATGTGTGGGGCTGAGATTGAGTGTGTGAAGAGGAAGAAAATTGGGGTTGTGAATTTAAGAACTTAGTAACCAACGTGTAGTTATGACCTAGCTGTGAAAAGCACTTGCTAAGCTTAGGACGCCAGTTCATTTCCGAGTACCCCTATCAGTCAGACAACTGAATACTACTTGTAATTTCAGCTTCAGGTATTTGACTCCCTCTTCCTGACTCTGCGATAACCAGCAAATATGTGTCACTCCCGCACAACACACACACACACACACACACACACACACTAACCCAAACATAAATCTTGTTTTAAAAAAAGGTGCTTAACATCTTGCTTGTTTAATAAATTAAAGGATAGCAAAGCTAAACTATTTAAAATCAATATGTTGATTACAAGAGTCTTACAATGAGGGTCAGTGATGTTCTTCAGTTGCTCATTTTCTTGTCTAGTACATATAGAGCCCTGAGTTCAATCTCCAGAACTATATAAAGCAGGCCAAGGTAATGCTTTTGAGGGAAGCCTGAGTCTACCTGAATATCATGTCAAAAAAAAAAAAAAGGGAATGATAGCCTAGAAAGATGGTTCAGCAGTTAAAAGCAGAGAGCAGTGGCTGTTCTTCCCAGAGGACCAATGTTCAATACCCTGCACCCAAACAATGATAACTATCTGTAACTTTGTTTTTTAATTCAGGGCCCTCTTTTGTCCCCCACAGGCAACAAGCATGCACATAATGCATAGACATGCAAGGAGGCAAAATACCCATGCAGATAACTTTTTCAGAAAAAAATTTAAATAAAGAAAAATATCTTAGAATTAAGGGTTGACTCTAAATCAGTGTTTTACAAATGTTCTCTGTGTTAAACTAACTGTCCTAAAGCTATAGCTCAAACTACTCCCATTCACCAGTCCTATGGTTAGGGCAAAACACTTCCATTTTTTTACCCTTGAAATATCCAGTTAAATTGGCACAGGTACTTAATTATCATTTCCATATTCAATTTTCTGTTGCTAATAGCACAATATCAGACATTGTGTATACAATAAATAAAATAGATATATTTTGTTTCATGTTAACAGCTAAGGTTTAAGAGGTCACCCCCATGAGGATCTTTATGACAGTTTTACATCTGAATCTCATCTGAAGGACACAGAGGTTTGAAACAGAAGTATAATCATTTCATATTATATCAATGGTGAATCGTCCCAAAATGGTGTCTATGGTGTTTGATAATCTAAAGGTGTTTTAATGTATAAGATATGTTCTGTTGTTTTTTTTCTGTTCTGTAATTTGTGATAAGCAACATACCAATTTCTTCTATGTGACAAAAGCAGAGAACACAGAGCAATTAAGAAAGATGCATTTTTATACTGTAGCCTTCCCATGAAAAGTTGCTTTAGAAGTTGAATTTCATTTATTAATAAAAATGTTTTTCACTATCTTTATAGATTTTATTTACAGTAAATTCCATATTTGGCCTCTGCTGACACCAAACCATGTACATCAGAGAACACAGAGCAATTTTAGTGCAATGCAAGCTTTTGTAGAAATGTGGACACCATAGTTTTGTCAAAATTAATCTAGGTTGCAATCGTATTTAAAAAGTTCAGTGAGAGTAACTATTTTCATTAGTAATGATCATCACCATGTCATTCTTATAATCTTTACCCAAATGGGAATCAAAACCCTCATTTAAACATGGCACATGTATGTCATATGGGGTACATGTGGCTAGAGAAAATTTTATCTGAAAAGCACAACATATATCGGTTTTCTTTGAACAGAAAATAGCCAGGCCCAGTGATCACCCACCGTGTCAGAGGAAGATTAAATTGAATTTAGTTTTGCTTCAATCTATTTGCAACTGAGAGGACAAACTCTGTGTAGACCCATAACATTTTATCTTTGAACCACTGACTAAAAAGTCTAAAGTTGTTAAGGCATCGTGTAGAAGTTGAGAGGTCAGTGAAGGGTTTGAACCTGAATAACACGGTACTCTTTCAATCCTTAAGTTCAAAATGAACAGAAGGCATAGTAAGTTCACTGATGGAAAAGCTACTTTATTTCTCTGGTGTAGATAATTCACATGACCTGTTTGTTTCACCTCTCTCTTTATATATAGATAGCATACTCCCTTCACCTTTAGATTCCTCTGAAAGCATGGTCTATAAGTCTGACTTTTCTGTTCTTGCCCTACCACAGTCCTTAAGCTACTGGGAGAGCTATTGCTACATCAGTTCCTAACAATATCTTTATTTCTGTGTGTCTACATCTGTGCTTCCTGAGGAAGCCAAACCACATCTATCAAATATAAGTCATACTCCCAAAGATATTATTTATTTCAGAAGCACACACATTACTTCCAGTACCATTGATGCTTGTCAGAAGTGAGTCTTCTATTTGGGCACTAGTTCAACTTCTCCATGTTCCAAGGCATAAATAAGTGGTTTCAACTACAATAGGATCTTGCCATCAGGTTGTATAGGGCAACCAATACGCTTAGCAATAGCCTGTGTTTTTGTTTTGGGTTTTTTTGGGGGGAGGGGAGGGTTTGTCAGTCTGTGGGACCTCTTTGATAAATGACTCAACAAGATATAGCTCATTCCTTTCACTGGTTTTACTTGGTGGAATGTCTAGTTGGAGTATTGTTTCCCACATTACATGGTGATTCTTTTTTAATTGCTCTCATATATACAAATATTTTAGGAAGTTTCTACACTAGTAGGCTTCCATATGGGTTTAATCTTAGTGTCCTGAACCATATTCTCTTCTTTACCATGCTCTCTATTTACTCGGCATCTAACTCTCTTATTCTGGCTTCCTCTTTATCTCTCCATTACAATATATTCCATTTTCCCTCCCTTGAAAGGTCCTCTCACTGGCCCTGGTCCCCTACTAGGTCCCTAAGCTCTGTGGTTATTTGGAATGAAGTTCACATTTAGAAAGCTTAAATGGTAGCATCTGCATATAAGAGAAAGCAAACAGTATTTGTCTTCTCAAGTCTTGGTTACCTCATCCAGGATGATCATTTTCAGCTCCATCCAATTACCTGTGAATTTGAATTTCCTGATTTCATTTTTATATTTTTACAGCTGAGGAGTATTTCATTGCCTAAAGGTACCACTTTTACCTTACCCATTTATCCATTGATAAGCAACTGCTTAAATTTCTGGCTCTTGTGAAGAGAACAGCAATGAACATGGATCAGAAAGTTTCTCTGTAGTAGGATGTGGTAGCCTTTGGGTAGGTGTCCTAGAGTGTTATAGCATGATCTTAAGGTAGATGGATTCCCAGGTTCTTGAGAAACCACAACACTGATTTCCATAGTGTATGCAAAAAGTTGCACTCCTCCTAGCAATGAGGAAATGTCCCTCTTTCTCTGCAGTTTTGATAAGTTGTTTTGACATTCTATCATTTTTTAAAACTGATATTGGTTATATATATATGTATATATATATACATATATAATATATGATGTGTTGACATATATATCAACAAGAAAGTGAAAGCCTTGCATACACACACACACACACACACACACACACACACATGTATACAGAGAGAGAGAGAGAGAGAGAGAGAGAGAGAGAGGCTATAGTGAAAGGTATTGTTTCCCTGATTTCTTCTTTCTCAGTCTTTGTCATTTGAATATAGGAAGACACTGATTTTTAATTTTGGCTACTGTGTCTTCATTTTGTATACTGCTACTGTTCTGAAAGTGTTTATCCACTGCAGAATTTTCTGGTGAAGTTTTAGGTTCTTTCCTATAAATATCATCATATCACCTAGAAATAAAGACTTTGACTTCTTCCTTTTCTATTTGTATCCCCTTGAGAGCCTTCAGAAGTCTAACTGCTCCAGTTAATACTTTAAATACTCTATTAAATGGGTATGGGGCAAGATGACTTCTTTGTCTTGATGCTAATTTTATTGGAAATGCTTGGAGTTTCTCTTTGTTTAGGATGATGTTTGTTGGAGTATGTGGTTGATGCTCTTTTATTATGTTCAGGTATGTCCCTTGTATCTAGTCATTGCTGGGAAATAGGCAAAATTTTCAGTATTTTTCTGTTTGTTAAATGATGAAGGTAAATTAATAAAGATCTTGAATTTTTTGAGTTGCCTATCAAAATGATTATATAACATTCTGCAATGAATTAATTTTACAGAGTCTCTTACTTTTTTCAGATTTTACTAAAAAATGAGATATAATGAATTCTTGACCATATCAAACTATATCTAAACCTCATCTTTTGGCAAATGCTTTATTAGTAGGTTCATAGTGCTTTAGTAAAATTTCACATTAAGAAAAGCTAGTTCGCAGATTATTACAATTAGGAGGAGTCAAGAAACACAAGAGCAGAATTTGTAGATTCTGGCCCCTAACAAATTCAGTCAAACTACTTGAATTTTGTTAAAAAGTCTTTCAGAATTAAAAGATAATTTAGAACAACATATTCTGAAACTACAGATTATGACTTATATCTAAAGCTCAATAAATATATTAGACATTTTATATAGATTGTTTTATATACTTTAATGATGATTATTTTATAATTTTTAGTATTTACTCTTTGGGAATATTTAGTAACAGGACTAATGTTTTCAAATTAGTTAGAACAAATGAGAATCGTATATTCTAGGCAATTAAAATTAACCACATATAACCATAATGTTATTAGCAGTCTAATAATAGGTCACCATGTTATAGTAAACATTTATATTCAATATGAACATTTTAATATTTTTGAAAGGAAAATATGTATTAGTTTTGATTAACTATTTTAATAATGTATAAAATAATTGGATATATTTTAAGAACATAAAATTTGAAAATGTTTTATAAAAGTGTCTAAAGCTTATTTAAGAATTTGAAGCAATTCATGTGCCTTATTCTATTCTATAAGGAGTATAATGTTTATTCAACTATTAAAATATAATGCTTATGTTGTTGCTTGTGCACTTGCTTGTGGTATCTATGAAACTTGGCAGCTCTCAGACCTGCCTGTATCTGTTAGTGAAGGGTCACTCACTAACAGATTAGGTCAGCAACTTTGATGAGTTACAGATTCACAAATAGTTTGAAGAGTAAGATTATTAAAATTATTTTTAATTCAAATAAAAATGCAATTATAGGCCTTATATTGGTCGTCAGTTTAAAAGTCTTTTCTAAAATCTTCTTTCAGGGCAAATCTTTCAACATAAGTAACTAACTTACAAAAGTAAAAGACATGTTTGGGAATTACTTTTCTTTTAACGAATGATTGAAGGGGTTGAAGGACCATGGAGTAATTCTGCAGGTTTCAGTGGCCTGAATGAGTTTGGAAGGAAATGTATCACACAGTAGAAATGAAGTGGAGAGTGCTGAGTTACAGAAGAAGGCTTTGCAAAGGTCTCCCAGGATAACCTAGTTCTGGCAGTTACAGCCTGAATGAGTCACAAGATCAAATTTTGAGTGTCCCTTGCATTATACATGATTCCTATCTCAGCAGGTCAACCAAAGCAACAACAACAACAATAACAAAACAACTGAATACATTTCACTAATTGTAGCAATGTGAGAATGAAGGCCTTGAGCTCCACATTTGCAAAATCTCTATTTAATCCACCAATAAGAATCTTCTATGAAATATTTAGTTCTGTCATATGAACAAAATTTAAGTTATATGAGCCAAAATGGTGTCATCCTGATGGCTATATTGTTACATGGGAAATCAAATTTGCCTTATAGATTTTTTTCTTATTTTTAGTTTTAGGTGTGTGTGTTTGTGTATGTGTGTGTGTGTGTGTGTGTGTGTGTGTGTGCGCGCGCGCGCGCGCGCGCGCTCTCAGTGTGCCCGTGCGCACATGTGTATATGCAATAAGCATGTATGTATTCAGAGGTACATGGCAGTGCACATGTGGGGACAAGGAATAGGCGCTGCATTACGCCTGTGTCTATTAATTTGGGAGAGGACCTTCCTCTGGAGCAGTAGTTCTCTGTCAGCTATGCTTGGAGTCAGGAAGGCCCAGCCATTCTCCTGTCTTCAGTCTCCAACGCCCTCAGAGCTGAGGCTGCATGAATTTGTTCAGATGTTCAGCTTGTTATTTGCCAGCCAGGATCTGAAATCATTTTCTTATGATTGTGGAGCAACTTTTCTCAACTGCTGTACCATCTCTCCAGCTCACACTACCGGTTCTTTATATTTTTTAATCACCAATTAGAGAGATATATTTAAATTTTCTTGTGGGTGTGTGTCTGTGTTTGCGTGTAGGAGGTGTTTCATTTTGTTTTGATTGAGTATTTTTTTTCTTTTTCTGCTTCAGTGATTTTTTTCTTTTTTTATTGAAAGTAGATTCTGCTCTCCAATACATCACAACCACAGTTTTACCTTCCTGCCTCCATTCCTCCTAGCTGCCACCAGCTACACTCTCTCCCAGATCCACACCCCTCTATTTCTTGTTCAGAAAAGAGCAGGCTCACAAGAGATGATGGCCAAACAGGACAAAACACCATAAAATAAGACAGGGCAAAAGCCCTCTTATGGATGCTGGCCAAGGAAACCCAACAGGAGGAAAAGAGTCTCAAGACCAAGTATAAGAGTCAGAGATACACCAGCTCAAATAGTTAGGAGTCTCACAAAAACAACAAGCTAACAGTCGTAACATATGCAGAGGACCTGGTGAAGACCCATGCAGGCACCGTGCTTGCCACTTCAGTCATGGTGAACCCACCTGAGCCCTGCAGTCTTTCCTCCCTGTCTTCCTCGGGGTTCATCTCCAAGTAGAGGGACTGGACAGAGATGTCCAATTTAGACTCTCTTTGCATATTGTCTGGCTGTGGATCTCTGCACCCACTCCTATCTGCTGGAGGAAGCCTCTCTGATGATGGCTGGATCAGGCACCATTCTGTGAGTATAACAGAATATCATTGAGAATCATTTCATTGATTTTTTTTCTTTTCCTTTTTTTTTTTTTAAATCATGTTTGGTTCTGCCCTAGTTCTCTGGGCTATCTAAGCTATGGCTCCAGGCCACTCAGGCAGTGTAGGGCATGGACTCCCTCTCGTGAACTGGGCCTCAAGTTAAACCAAACATTGGTTGTTTACTCCCACAAGTTCTGAACCACTACTGTCCCACATCTTGCAGGCAGGACAGGTAGTAGGTGGAGGATTTTATGGCTGTGTATCCAGGTTTCCAGATTTCTCTTTCCATTGCCTGCAGAGTATCTTCTTGTGCAAAGACACTAGAATGTAGGAGTGGAGTCTGCAAGCCCTCACCAACTTGACCTCTCTAAGTTCAGTGAGCCCTGTGGAAGTTATCCTCCACAATGAAGTACCACTGTCACTTCTCAGAGGGGTACCTTCTCTCTTAGCACCAGCTTGGGTTTTTTAGGGATCTCCAGGGGACCCTTTCATCATCAGATGATGGCACACAGCTTTAATGTCAGCACTCGGGAAGCAGGGGCAAGGAGGGGGTATCTCTGTGACTTTGTGGCCAGCCTAGTCAACATAGTGAGTTCCAGGAAAACCAGAGCTAGATAGTAAGACCCAGTCTTGATGGAAACAAAACAAAAGAAACAAAACAAAAAGGCAATTAGAAGGAGAATCCTCCAATCTGTCTCTCTGTCTGTCTCTGTCTCTGTCTCTTTCTTTCTCTCTCTCAGAAAGCTATAGAACATGAATTTTTGTGGGTAGACAGGTGAGTAGGATTTTTGAGGAGTTGAGGTAGGGGAAACATGGTCAACATACATTCTATGAAAAAAAATTACAAAAGGCACACATGTAGTTTTGCTTTTCTTAGTGGCTAATTTCACATTTATGAACAGTATACTGTGTTTCTGGATCTTTCACCTACTATATGCCAGTAAAAGAGATTTGTGTTAACTGCAAACTTGCCCTTGTTCTCATTTATACAATTGTTCTATACTATTTTGTATATAGGTCAAGTTTGTAACTGACATGAGTTTGACTTTTGTTTCCTTTAATACGTTCTACATGTAATATGTTGGACTCTATTATGTTAAATGAGAATATTTGCACATCTTAATTTCTGAAAATTTTTCTCCATCCCATTCAATTTTTGCTTCTTTATCTTTTCTTTATCATTTTTGAGATAGTGTCTTACCATAAATATGGACAGATTAACTAATGTACTGTTCATGGTATTTTGAGTCTAATGTCTTTCTGCTTGTAAAAACAAGAAATTCACAATGATTATGTCATTATTTTTAAGATCTATGAAACTCAAAATAACATTTTAAAAATATATTCACATGCTAGTTAATATTTTTTTATAAATATTAGTAGTTTCTGCTCAAATGTTATATTCCACTCTGATATTAATTTTACATAAAACAACTCAGGTTTTGGATGTGTATACTAAAAATCTTGCCTTCAATCAAATATATTGCACTTCATTCCTTGTTTGTTCTCCAATGAACAAAAAGAAATAAATGAAAAAAAATTTATTTACAATGAACTTTATATTTTTTCCACTACTTCCTTTATTTTTTTACCTTGTAGATGTTATATACATTGAATAGATATTAAAAAATCTAAATTAAGTTCCTTTTTTATTGAGCTGAAAACACAACATGGCTGATTTCTAACTAAGTTATTAATTTTATCTACTTAGTAAATGTAGAGGTTGCTTTGATTTTCTATATTTGTTTTTCATTATACTTACAGTTTACAGGTTGGAAATTAACTCCTCAATATTCCTATTTAAACAAGGATAAGGTTAACATCTTTCATAAAATGGACCTTTTAAGCTGTGTCATATTTGACTTGTTGAATCAATGTACCCTTGTGATCAAGTGATTAATCCATCTGCTGCTCCTGCACTGGAAGCTATTAAACAGATCATAAACACAGTATTATGGAGTGAGCATCAAGATCTTTGAGTTCTGACTAAATAGTTGTGTAACCTTGAAGATGTGACATAATGTCTTTGACTTCAACTTCATTATGAACGTAGCAAGACAACAATTATCTCTGTGGGATTCATTGCTTATAGGACTCTAAGATTTCATTCTACTATTATCTTCAGATGAATTTAGCTCAAGGAGAAAAGCTGAATTGAAACATTTATGCAAATAATCTTAAATGAATTATGGAGTTAATTTAATAAGCCTCTTAGCTTTTGGGGGCTAATTTTAAGAAAAGTAAATATTCATTTAAGAAATATAATAACAGTTGTTATTAACAAACATTGCAAAATATTCCCATATAATTTATTATTTCTAGAAATTGCTTATCAACCATGTGTTTAAAGAATATCTTAATTCTGATACCAAAAGTTTGATTTGCTATAATTAACAGCTCAAAAATTTTAGTAGCAGCCTACAATTCAATATAATTGTCTTCTAAAGTTTTCATGCATGTATTTTCTTCATATTAATGTAACAAATATATTTCTATTGAAAAAGACTGTGACTTTGTAAATTTAAATGCTTATTAATTTATAAAAAATTACAAATTACCTATGGCTTACCTTCTAACTCTGACAAGCTGATGGGACTATAAGTCAAGTTGATCAAGCTATCATTTTGTAAAATTTACCATAGTGTTTAACACTAGACATTGGTGACAGTAATGGAAACATACTTGTAAAAGACTTGCTTTTTAATAGGAGGTTGAATATTGGTATAGGTAAGCACATTTACATTCCGAATGAGTGGTTGAGCAATTAGAGAAGGCTGAAAGAATTCCACTTGGAAATCATTTTATTTTTGAAGTCTTCTTGAGAAGAATCAATGTTTTCTGAGTGCAGTTGTTGTAACAGTATTTTATATGTCTGTATTCTCAAACAAAATAATAATTTTATTACTAAAACCAAAATTTTATTAATGCTAATATACAATAATATGTTTTCTTACTCTATTTAATATCAGAGACATAGGGATAGAGTGAGTATTAGTATACACTGTGTCTGTGGGTCAAGTTCCTTTGATCTCCTTACCCAGTTCTCAGGGTAGAAGGGATATCTTGACATAGTTTTCTAAGGGGAAACACTATGCTCAGACAGAGCCTCAGTGCAAGGCAGAGTGAGAAGGAGTTCTTTTCAGGCAGAAGTCATGATTAACCTCTCAACCTTTGCAAAGAGTTTCCCTTCGTCCTGCTGTGATGGTAGCACTGCTGTATCTGTGAATCCACTACATATCATCAAAAGTGGAATTTGACAGAATAAAAACTTACCTGCTTGCTGTAGTTCAGAATTACAATGGATCTTGTGTATTTTAAGAAATTCCTCTGGATGAAGTGATGGCATCTTACTGCGTTTTCTTCTTCCAATATTAACCCTCCACTCAAAAGTTTTATACTTGTATGTGAACATTTACATGTAAAGCACACGTGTTGCATTAATTATGGTATTAGAATAAATGACAATTATTCATTAAACATAACAAATGCCTCATGAAAACAAATGCCTAATAACCTTGTATTTATTATATTTTCTCTTACTTATTCTTGTCCTTGGGCTTCAATCAAGGCCCTAGCATATGCTATGCTTGAGCTGTATCACTACATTATATACTCTTACTTCTACTAAGTTGAAATAATTTATTGACCATGTTAGCAAACATAATAAAATTTAAATGATGACCTTAAAGTAAACATTTCTATTGCCTACCAATCATATTATCAGTTTAATTTCTGCAAGGAACAATCTTCATATGATGAAAAATTTGTATTTAAAGATGAAGCTACCATTTATTGTCTGTTACATATTGAAAACTAAGTTTGATTGGATAGATATAGCAAAGACATTTGAAAATGTCAACATAATCAGTATTCACAAACATCTTGCCTACTGGAACATATACAGAACTGATGTTATAAGTACTTAAATGTATGTATTCAGTTTAGCCCCTTGGATGCCCTAAGAATTATATGGTTTTCAACATTAGATATGTCAACTGGTCAATTTCAAAAGCAGCCATGATATTTTGTTTGTGCAAAATTAAAGGGAAAACATATACTAAAGTTTTATTTGCAGAATGAATAAATATAAGAAAATTAGTTCTAGGACAATTTAAGACAGGGAATGTATATAAGATCTGTTCTTATGAGATGTCAATATTAGATTAAGAATCAGTTGCTATTATATAATAAATTAAAACACTTAGAAATGTATATATGTAATTTATATATGTACATTATATATGGTAAAAATTTATATAAGAAAAGATCACTAGTTAACAACCTTCATAGAATTCAAGTGCTATTAAAGTTTAAATTAAAAAATATACTTTCCTATAAAGAGTTATATAATCCTTGAATTTTTCTATTGAACAATGCATTATGGACTTATATGGAAATCTATATGGCAGTTTCTCAGAAAATTGGGAATCAATCTACCTCAAGACCCAGCTATACCACTCTTGGTCATATACCCAAGGAATGTTCAATCATACCACAAGGACACAGACTCAACTATGTTCATAGAGGCATTATTTGTAATAGCCAGAACCTGGAAACAACCTAAATGCCCCTCATCTCAAGAATGGAATAAGCAAATGTGGTGCATATACACAATGGAGTACTACTTAGCAGTGAAAAACTATGATATCATGAAATTTTCAGGCAAATGGATGGAACTAGAAAATATCATCCCTAGTGAGGTAACCTACTCTCAGAAGGACAAACATGGTATGTACTCACTCATAAGTAGATACTAGATGTAAAGCAAGGACTAACCAGACTACAACCCACAGCTCAAAAGAGGCTAGCTAACAAAGAGGATCCAAAGAGGGATGCATGGATCACTCTGGGAAGGGGAAATAGATGAGATCTCCATGAGTAAACTGGGGATGGGGGGGACATTGGAGGGTAAGAGTTGGGGGATAAGAACATAAGGGAAGGGGATGGTTGAGCTGGAACAGGGACAGAGTGGGAGAGCAATGAAAGAGATACCATGATAGAGGGAAACATCATGGGGATAGGTAGAAACCAGGTCCTAGGGAAGTTCCCAGGAATCCACAAGGATGTCCCTAGCTTAGACTACTAGCAATAGTCGAGAGGGTGCCTGAACTGGTCTACCCCGGCAATCAGATTGGTGAATACACTAGCAGCTGTCATAGAGCCTTCGTCTAGTAACTGATGGAAGCAGATGCAGAGATCCACTGTCAAGCACCAGGCTAAGCTCTAGGAGTCCAGTCGGAGAGAGAGAAGAGGAATTCTGTGAGCAAGGGGCATCAAGATCATGATGGGGAAATCTACAGAGACAAACAAACCAAACTAGTGGAAACTCATGAAATTTAGACCAATACCTGTGGAGCCTCCATGGGACTGGACTAGGCCCTTTGCAAAAGCAAGACAATTGTTTTGTTTAATCTGCTTAAAGGTCCCCCTGGAAGTAGGATCAGGATCCATATCCGGTGCATGACCTGGCTTTTTGGAGCCCACTACCTATGGTGAGACACCTTGCACATCCTTGAGGCACAGGGATGGGCTTGGACCTGCCTCTACTGAATATACCAGGCTCACTGACTCCCCAACAGAGGAAGGCCTTACCTTCTCCTAGGAGGGAATGGGGGATGGGTTGGGGAAGGCTGGAGGGGTGGTAGGAGGGAAAAGGGGGATCTGTGATTGATATGTAAAAATGAATAAAAATTTCAAAATAAAAAAGAAATTATCAATATTCTATCAGTAAGGTACAAACAAGAATCATTTGCTTATATAATAAATTAATACTTAAAAATGTATATATGTAATTTATATATGTATATTATATATGGGAAGAATTTATATAAGAAAAGATTACTAGTTAACAAACTTCATAGAATTCAAGTACTTTTAAAGTTTAAATAGAAAAACAAAGATACTTTCCTATAAAGACCTATATAATCCTTGAATTTTTCTATTGAGCAATGCATTATGGACCTATATGCAAGAAGCTGTTATTGTTTTTCTATTTTTTTATATACTGTCACCGAATTATGGCCCTTTTTCAAGAAGACACAGCTCAATGTCTAGAGTTAAACCCTGTCTATGGAGGTGTAGTAAACATTCGGGGTGGAGTGCATAGGATGGTTACTAAGAGAGCATTCCAGAGGAGTGTACAGGATGATGACTAAGAGAGCATTCCAGAGGGGTGCATAGGCTGGTGTTACAGAACTAATATTTTTCTCACACTATGACAATCTAGACAAATAGCATGAACAGGTAGTTGAGAAGATAGAAGTGTGTTGCAGACTGCAAACCAACAGGCTACAGATCTCACTATTGGATACAAATTCTATGCAGTGCAGTGCTCTGCATACTTCATCAAGAAGCCCACCACTATGAAACCGCATGGTATTAGCTTCAGACTCCACAGAACACCTACGGGCTCACTATGTGATCTTTGAACAATATACTCTAGCCATTTGTGAGCCTCATTTTTAAGACTAAGAAAGAAGCAAGAACTCACAGCTGTTTCATAAGCACACACAGAAAGTTTGGCCCTGGAGATTGGAATAGGCACACAACTTCAGTATTTTCAGAAAGAGGCCAGCAAGCCTGTCGGTGGTGGCATGCCCTTGAATCTCAGCACTCAGGAGGCAGAGGCAGGTGGATCTCTGTGAGTTCAAGGCTAGCCTGGTCTACAGAGCAAGTCCCAGGACATCCAGGTCTACACAAAAAACCCTTGTCTCAAAAACAAAGCAAACAAACGAAATACAAACCTTTTTCCACTACAACAATACAACTGAGATCTCTGTTTTATATGAGGACTTCAGAAAGATTGCATTTAGAAAGATCACCAAGCAAAATGAAAAAATAAATGTGAAGGCAACAAACTGGGGAATATAATTCATGCACAAAACTGCAAAATCTGTAAAACAATCCCAAGTAAATTTTAGCTGAAAAATACAGTGAGAAACATTTTTCAAGATGTGCTGAGGTCCTTCAAAAGCAGAATTGATCAAGCAGAAGAAAGAATCTGTGAACTCAGAGATGGGTCACTGAAATTATCCAGTCAGAGTCGGGAAAACATGAAAGAAAATAGAAAGTGTATGATTTATGGAACATGAACAAAAAAAGTATGCATTGTGGAAAGCAAATGAAATGTACATTACAAAATACCAGGGATACGAAAGAGCCCAAGAGATCACCATAAACAATTGAAAAAATAAATTGAACAAACAAGAAGAAATTGATATATTTCTATAAACATGCACCTACAACCTATTGAATCACAAAGTAATAGAAAACCTTGTGTGAACAATAATGGATAGAGATTGAATGCAATAAAAAAATCACCAGCAATGAAAATCCATAGCTCAAATAGCTTCACTGTTAACTTATAGTGAGCATCTAAAGGGGAATTAACCCCTATCCTTTTAAACTTTCCCACACATAAAAAAAGAGAGGACTTTGATATTTATTTTTTAGTGCCAGTGGTACACGATGACAACCAACCTAGACATAAGCACTACAATAAAGACCCATAATCCGATTTTCCTAATAGAGCCAAGATTCTTCATCAAGATACTATCCACACAAAAAATGCACAAGATTGAAAAGAATTTTCCCATGATTTGTAAAATGATTCATTGTACTAATTTGGCGAATTTCATATATCATATTTATGGACTGAAAAATAAAAACATTATGCATTGGATAAAAGAAAATAATGACAAAATTCAAAATTGATTTATGATTTTTTTTTGTTTTTTTGAGACAGGGTTTCTCTATGTAGCTTTACGTCTTTCCTGGAACTTGCTTTGTAGACCAGGCTGGCCTTGAACTCGCAGAGATCCACCTGCCTCTGCCTCCCGAGTGCTGGGATTAAAGGCGTGCAACACCACCACCACTGCCACCACCACCATCTGGGTGATTTATGATTTTTAAGCCCAAATAATTAGGTACAGAAAGAACAGAGATATGTAATTCCAGAGATGACAAGTTAGAGCAAACTCATCCTCAGTCATAGAATCTGGAAGGTGTTTTAAGGTGAGGAACATGGGAAGGACACTGACATTAGAACTCGTGTTTAGCAGGAGATTGGAAATTCTACCCTATTATAGTCAGGGAAGAAAAGAAGCTTGTTTGAATAAATGGGAAGGAAAAGCTATAGTTTATCTCTGCAGCTTGTGGAATCATATATAAAGAAATGCCTGTAAATTTCAGCTAAAATTGTTAAAACATATAAACGAAAAACAGTATTTTCAGGAACAAAAATCTGAATCTTAATTGTGCTTTCATGGGCTTACAAGATAGGAAAGAAAAACTGATAAGAGTCCCATGGCCTCTTTTTCATTAATTGTTGTTACCTGCGTATACGTTTATATTCACACATATATATGTTGCTAAATAAAACCTGTTAATTTGTGCAATGCTTCTTGGATGTCCATTTTCAGGACTATTTGTTGTTACTTAATCATTTGGTGTCCATTTCTTCAGTTAAGACTACTTTTCCCATTCCCAGATTTCCTTAGTTGCCTGTAGTTCTTTGTGTAAGGTTAAGTAAGGCCTCATAGGCCTTCTCTCATCCATGTTAACATGTCTATCATTGTTGTCCTTATTCATCTTGTATTTAGTCAGTCATGCTATGGAAACATTGTGGGTGTTGTTTCTGTTATTCCTAGGAGACACATATCATTTGGAAGCTTTCATAGTGATTTATGGCATCATCAATGCTTGTCATCATGGAGGAGGCTTTCAGGTCAGTTCCAGCTCATGGGACACTAAGGACTGAGTAGGATTTGCATGGTATCTTTAGCAATAGTAACTTAATTTCAGCCTCTTGAGGCTACTGAGAATAATAGCAATAGCCTATAATGTATTAGGGGTCTCTTGGATGACCCTGAATAAGAACTCAAAAGAAGAATTTTCATGCTGGTGATGGCTTTTTGTAAGGTGGTCTTCAATAATGTTGAAAACTACAAATGTTATTTGTTTGGACAAATACTATGCTTGTGTATTGGGTGTATGAACACATTTCCTAAGCTAATTCATGAAATCACATTGTCAGGACACATATGAGTAAGAATATGGTCCTAATGTTCTAAAGATGCAAGTGATTCAGAGACAAAGGCACAGCACAAAAGAGAGGTGAAATATTGACACATCCCACCAGGTCCCCAGATTAACTTTGCCAGATAAATTGTAACTGTCATTTAAATCTGAATTTCAGAGGCAAAACATTTTTTAACTAAACTGCACACTATTACATAGGAAGCATGCTCCCCTAGTACACAAATTTCAATGCAGTTCTATAATCAAGCTTAAACTGAGCATCTAGAATTTTATTTTCTACATTTTGCAGTTTACCAGATCTCTTCTTTCAGTACCAACCACATATTCCTCTGTCCGAGTAATGTGCGATTGTCAATGAATGTTTGGTGATTTTCCCTCAGACGATGATGTATGTAAGTAATATCTTTATTTTATAAGTATGTACTCATAAGTATACATGGCATTCTCCAGAGACCAAAGTCTCCCAAATCCAATGACTGGAACTTCATGTACTGTCAGGAATCCTTGTGCCAAGGGCATCCATGGATAGAGAATTATAGACAAGGCCTCTTCCTCTACAAATGTCACCAATCTGTGTGCACAGAGACCAAGTGACAGGAGATGGCAAACATTTGTCTTCTTTTTCTTTCCCTCTTGCAATTATGCCTGCTTTCTAAGACTGTGCAATCAGATACATGACAACGAGGAAGATTCCTAGGTGCGAGACAAAAGAAGACTGAAAATAATTTGAGAGCACACAGGCCATGAAGAACAAAGCATTTTCCTAAACTAGTGAAGATGTATGGATCCTAAAATTACTAACTGCAAGATTTTCTCTGCTTGCTTCAGTGGTCATCTGCATCCATGTGCACATACTCACACCTGGATTGATACGGAGACAACATTGAAAATAAAATCATTATTTTAAAGAAAAGTGTAAAGACTAACACTTTTAGTTTTAAGGTTAATGTACAGTTCACTACACTTTCTTATTCTATTTTAATATTCTACTTCTTTAAAATTTTGTATTCAAAACATACTGCAGCTTTTAATCTAGCATCTCTACTAATTTCTATGACTTTTACCAACATGGAGATTTAATGAGGCGTGGCTATTAACTTATAGCTTGCTCCTTACTCTTGTAGGAACTTTACACTGATCTATATTAAAATAAAACCATGAATTCTATTAAAAGTCTAAATTCAGCATATTAGACCACACATATTTTGTTTTTTAATGAATTAGTTATCACATAAAGTATTTTGTTTCCTCTTGTTTTATAATAACTCTTGAAATAAATTTGTTTTATTTAAATACTTTCTGGTGATTATGAGACTTCTTAAAATTGAAGCTTCTTTACCCTTACTTGTTCTTATAAAGAAACAAAATATTTTCTTTTACATATAAAGAAGTGAAGGATCATCAATAAACTTGTTTGTCTCAAGTAACTCCATAATTAAAGACCTAACATTAATTGCATTTTCTACTTTATTGAGATTATAATTGCATTGTTTCTTTCTTTTCCCAAACCATTTCATATACTGCCCAAGCTTGCTCTTTTTCAAATTCACAGCTTCTCTTTTCATTGATTGCTATTGCATACATGTATGTTTATGAATCTATATTCCATATATTATATATATACACATGCATGTGCCTATATATATATATATATTGCTCAGCCCACTGATCTTTTTACCATATAGAACCATATGTCTTTCAATAACCAAAGGAGTCGCTGACAGTAAACAAGTCACTGCATTCTTTCATAATTCTACCTTGAGAGGAAAAAGTTGTAACTGATAAGTTTCACTTGGGCATATATGTATGTACTATTTTCAGTTTTTACAATTTTTTAACAGAGAAAAATCCAACACACTGAATGTACTGAGCATTTGTGTCTTCTGGTCTCTCAACAACAACTGACTCCATATGACCATTTTAAGCAGGTGGACTCAAGAACTTCATCCATCAGAGAGGATGATTATGTTTCATAGCAGTCTTTGACACAAATACCTTTGAAAAGCCAATGGAAAAATTGACAGCATGTTATTTTTATTCTCATCCTAATACTTACTTCTCTGCTGTTACTCCGCTCTCATGGACTCACTCCTTTCAGAATTTGACTATTTGGTCAATATACTGTTTTCCACATCAGCATGATCTGCTTTCTGTTTGTTTCCATCTCATAATCACACCCTTGTCTTTACTTTAACTCTCTGAATACTTTATATTCTTCCTCAAATATTAAAACAATTGATGGGGGCTGGAGAGATGGCTCAGTGGTTAAGAGCACTGGTTGCTCTACCAGAGGACCCAGGTTCAATTCCCAGCACCCACATGGCAGCTAACAACTGTCTGTAACTCCATTTCTCTGGGATCTGACATCTTCACACCAATGCACATTAAATAAAGTTAAATAAATTATTAAAAAAAATTGATGTGAATTAGTGCCACATTCTTATCAATAAGTCTTACGTTTAATGACAGCCTTTATTTAAACATGATTTTCTTACTAGGATATTAACAGAATTTCTTCTATTTTATCTTGCACACTCTGTTTTTATATGCACACATCTATTAAAGTTTTAGATTTTGCAGTTAAAAGTAGAGTAGAGAACATATTAGAAATAGTAGTCGAGCCGCAGAGGTGGCTCAGAGGTTAGGCGCCCGGCCTGTGGTGGCAGAGGTGGCGGGTTCGTTTCCCGCGAGTGCATCCGATGAGTGGATGACGTCATGATCAAACGAATCAATGATCGATCGTATCGACAATATTGATCGATCAATTAATTGGAAAAAAATAGTTGCCGAGCGGTGGTGGCGCACACCTTTAATCCCAGCACTCGAGAGGCAGAGGCAGGTGGATCTCTGTGAGTTCGAGGCCAACCTGGGCTACCAAGTGAGTTCCAGAAAAGGCACAAAGCTACATAGAGAAACCCTGTCTCGAAAAACTAAAAAAAAAAAAAAAAGAAAAGAAAAGAAAAGAAATAGTAGTCATGCAGTTTCCTATATAAATTCCCTGCTCTTAGCTCCTGGGGACAATATGATGAGGATCAGATATTTATTTGCACTTCCTGTGGGTTGCACCACAAACAAACTCCAATGTCAGGAATTCTCCAACAAATCTACCATCCCTCTCTTGAGAGATCATTCATTTATTATGATGTAGCCTGATATACTTCTTGAGGAAAAGTAGAAGCAAATCCAGGTTATAAAGAAATGCATCTCAGAGATAAAGCAGGAGAATCTACATTTTTATGACCACACACAGTGCTGGGAAGGTATCTGTAAACCCTTCCCTAGGGAAGCATGATAATTAATTCAAAACTGTCTGTTATGCAAACAGTGAGTTTTTTCAGAATATCCAACCAGTATAGAAACCTAAGGATTCCTTGCAGAATTTTTTCATATAAATATATATATATATATAAAATGTATGTGTGTGTGAAATAATATTCATATATACAGTATTTCACATATATATGAATTAGTATCTGGAATATGTACATATACACACATATATATCATATATACATATAATATGTAGATATAGCTAGATATAATTTTTCTCTTTCAAAAGTTTTACTTTTGCACAGGAGAGCAGAGATTTGTGGCCCGTGATATTTGCTTTGAAACCATGGCTTTCACGGAATATCAAACCTACAAGAGCTCCTGTCATTATGACACTATTGATAAAGTCATTATTATAATGAGCACCTCAATATCGTAAACTGTATATTACTGAAACTTACATATTTAAAAAGCAGTTCTTGCATTCTGAAAACGAGAGAAAATATAGAAGAAATTTCTAAGCAATAATTTTCATTTCATTTGGGTCATTTAAGGATATTCCAAAAGAATCAAAATCTTAGTTATGTGAGAAATACTTTTCAGAGTTGTCCAGGAAAGCAGAAAATTAATGTTATTCTAAGAAGGGAGGAAAGATCATATTTGGATCATTTGCAAGTTTGAACAAATAGAAAATAGAATTATGAGGTACAAATATCTTTACTTTGTAACACCAAGTAAATTGTAATCACATGCTCCATTGTAAAAAAGAAAAATATCAAAATCTTCCACAACTATATCTTGAAATTTGTGAAAAACTGTTATTATATTTATTTATTTTAAATGTCTTATTGAACAAAAGAGAAAGTTTATTCTCTAAAGACAGTAAAATCACACTGGAAACAAAATAAAAGGCATTTTGTTAATATTAGTAAAAAATAAAACATTTAAAATGATATTAAAATGTGTTCTAAACTAAAATTTCAGTTGCAGAAATTTTGTGTCATGCTTTAGATAAGTTTTCTCATATAATTAAAAATATAGGAATATTTATGCTACATCTGTATGAATACCTATGTATATTTTATGTACATATATATGTATGTATATGCTGATAAGTAAATAGAATGTAGATTATATGTTGAAGTTTTAATTTTGAAAATTTAACTAATATTAAAATAGATAAACTTTAATATACATTAAGTTATTTAATGGTATATGAGTAAGTAGTGTCATTTCAGAACACTATTCTTAAATATTCAGAACATACACCCACACGCACACACACACATATATATATATTTAATATATACATCTAGAGAGTGATTCAGCAAATATCACTCTGTAAAATGTTTGCATTAAGCTTATTTGAGCTAAAGGCTTATTGATTAATTTTAACATTGTTCTAGTTTTCTGGAAATCTGAAGGTATTGCAATATATGTAAATGTAATCTTTGCTACAAAATGCCCTTATTTTTAATTTTAGGGCAGCACAATTGTTATTTTTTTCCTTCACTTGTTAGATCACAGGTGGTATAGAGAGATTCAAAGTCAGCTCCTAAAATTGGGCTCCCTGGTGGGTTTTTTTTTTAAAGCATTATGGGTATTGCTTGCTTGCTGTTTGTCAGAAATTGTCTTCAGGAACTGCATGCATACCATTTCTAGAGTATAAAGGCCTTATTCAGGGAGAAGCATCAGAAAAGCCCAGAGGCAAAACAGATAAAGAAAAAAAATCTATACATGTATGTTCCCCAATCTTTAAATTTAGTACTTGTACCTTTTTGGTTTAGGAAGCAAAAAGAGCAAGGGGTTTGAACTAACAAAGTGAAAGTCTGAAGGGGTCAAGAAAGTGATTGGACTGTTTCCATTAAGATTAGAAGTTAAAACAATCAATTGAGATAATGAAATACAGTCTGTGTTCTTTGATGTGTGTAGAGAAAGAATTGTGTTCAGGCAAGTTTAAAGAAACCATGAATCGTAAAAATCAATCAAAATGCCTATAGGACATGGAAAACAGCTATCAGCTAAAACCAGCTTAGGGCAGCTATTATTCAAAGCACAGCTATAACTAGGAAATACCAACACATCTATCCAATTCATTCCTCCTCCCAAAATCAATATTTTTTTTAAAAGACAGGTTCTTGTTATACTGTAATGGAGACAAAAAATACATTAGACATTAATGATGAGGACTGTAAAGCTATGATCTCGTGCAGAACTGTGGATGCAGCTAACTCACAGGACAGTTGTCACCCAAGGTCCTGGTTTTCGTATTTGTCATTGCAAAAAGAAATTAATACTTCAACTCAAAATGAAATTCCTTCTTACACAGGGATTACTAAGCTAGCATGCTACTTCATTTACATACATTTGCTATTACTTGAGAAATTAAGCGATTAAGCAGTATTACATATTTCTGTGAAAACATTAGCTAAGCATATATTAAAGTGTTTTGATGTATGTTTAAGAAAGGATAACTGTTAACACCTATGAAGTGATAGCAAAGTCCTGCATGAGCTAGTGGAGTTGAGCCAGCTATCAGAGTTCACTTACCCCTGGAAACATTAAGAAATTCAAAGTATCTCAATAGTTCTGAGATCTCAATAATCCTGAGTCTGGTCGCAGCAGTTGTTAAATGTGTATCCCAGAGACTGAGCCATAGAGTGGGAGGAGCAGATCGGCTCTTAAACATTAGACATAAGGAAAATAAATTCAAAATTTTAGTTTCAATATATAAAGCCTTGCTACATTATTCTGTTTTATAATATTATGCTCACTTGGAATAGATAAACAAAATGGAACCAACTGACATCTCTACCAATTTTCAACCTTTCTAAAACTGGTTAACAAATACCAAACATTGTTTCTAAAATTCAAGTCTCAAAAGTTATTATTTAGATTGTCAATGAATCATATGTCTAGTAGAATCTATTGAAGTAATATTGTAATTATAGCTTTTTTTAAATACTTGTTATGTTTCAAACCTGGGACAAATGGCTGAAGTGCCTATTTAACATATCAAAGAAGACACTGACCACCAGATTCCCTCTTCATTCCCTTGGTACATACCTGTTTCAGGGTCCTCCTGGCTGGCATATCCAGTACCCTACCCCAAACTCTCAAGTCCAGGGGAGTGGGCTACTCTTCCCTATATAATCCAACAATTTTCGTTGCCTCATCTTTTCAATATTTTTTATAACTTCAAGTATTTTAATTAGGCTTCCAAAATTTATCTTAAGCTACAGACATTTAGAAATGATAGTTTGGATTTATTTCTTTTTCATACTGTCCTAGAAATTATAATTTTTAATTTGTTTAAAATACATACTTATTAGCCGAGCGGTGGTGGCGCATGCCTTTAATCCCAGCACTCGGGAGGCAGAGGCAGGCAGATCTTTGTGAGTTCGAGGCCAGCCTGGGCTACCAAGTGAGTTCTAGGAAAGGCACAAAGCTACACAGAGAAACCCTGTCTCGAAAAACCAAAAAATAAAAAAATAAATAAAAATAAAATAAAATACATACTTATTGATTGTTCTTCTTGAATAAAGTGTCTTAGTAAACCTGGTAAGAATTTATAATAAATCAAAGCACAGAGATAAAAGAAAAGTTGTATTTAAGAAATATATGGAAAAGAAAGTTTTCAGATTTAGTAAATAACTACTTTCTGGAGGAGGACAAATATAAAATATTTATAGCAATTCAAGGTTTTTGCTTCATGTTCAACATAGTCAGAAAGGAAAACTGTCTTGTTTGAGAAGGGAGGCGCCCCTTTTCTCCTTACCAGTTAAAAACTTGGCATTTTCAACTTATATATTCATTATTTTCATAGGCAACTTACAGACTCAAGAGTTTAAGCAAATGAAACATTGCAAAGTTGGGATATAGGGTTGAAAGTTGCTGAACAAATACGTATGCTCAAACCAAGTTTATTACACATCCCCTATTTTTACCTCTTTTTTCATTATTTATTTAAGTTTTTTTTTTCATTTTACATGCCCACCACAGTTCCTCCTCCCTCCCCTTCTCCCACTCAGCCCACCTCCTCCCCACCTCCCATTCACTCCTCACAGAGGGTAAGAACTCCCTTGGGGAGTCATCACAGGCTAGCATACCCAATTGGGGCAGCGCCAAGCCCCTCCCCCATGCATCAAACCTGAGCGAGTATCCTACTGCAGGGAATGGACTCCTATTTTTAACTCTTACATTTATCTTCACCTGCTTCATTCATAAAATACAAAGTAACCAAAAATATAAAACTTGTATTATGATCTGAGCCACATATTAATTAATGAATTTTAGTTCTTAATTCTTTTTGAGGGGAACAGAGAGAGGCAGCTTCTCACTGTGCTGTTTCCAAACTTGCAAGCCTCTTAATTTGGTCTATCAAGATCTAGGAATTCAACCAGGCACTTACGTATTTTCTATTGGTTGACTCTTTGATAACTTCTGGCTAAGTGTGAATATATAAACTTATTTAGAAAGTCTTTGAAATCTTATGTAATGTCAGACCAAAGACTTTCTTCAACTCCATAAAACATATCCATTGCCCTTGCACCACACGCACGCACACACCCTCCCCAAACAAACACATTCTTGATTCAGACAGCTGCTTAACACTCATCCTAATGTTTACCACATACTGTATTCTTCTTTTTTTTTGTCTTTGGACAAACATAAATGAGTCAGCCAATGAAAAATTTGTGACATAGGAATGAATAAGAGAGATTATGTGTTTTATGCTCTAGTTCTCCCTTTAAGTATAACCATAACAAAATTTTCTAAGAGTTTGGTCATGAGAGTAAAATCAAGTAGGAATAGAGGATTAGCGTTCTGTTGAATAATAATTCATTCTTATGTGATGTGTTATTGTTATCACGATAATTGAGTGAAAAATTTGTGAGTTTTTCATGAAAATATAAGAGCACCAACTAGATGCTATAAAAACATATTAAAGTAAGGATGATTGATGTCTCAATGAACTTTCTCCACTGCAGTTTCATCACTAACTACAAAAAGAGCTATCATTTGCAAGAGACAATGCAATTATTATATGCTAATTTAAGCAGAGTAGTTGTAACTATGAATGTGTATTTGCATAAATGTACAATGTTTCAATACATTGCTTTCACATACTTTATAATCCCCAAAGAAATACTCTAAATATCACTTAATATAGTCAAAATATGATTTTGTCTCTCAATTTTCAGACAAGAATGTATCATAAAAGTTAAATTGATTTCTTAACAAGTAATATGTAAAATAGTCCTTCCTATTAAGTAGCAAAGCTTTGTTACTATCCCTGAAGACTAGAAAATGAACAAATGTACAGACAAATAATAAAAAATAGATTAATAATATTGAGGGCAACTTTGAAGCTAAATTGATACAAATGTAAAACTAACTCCAGTGAAATAAGATCAGCCTCTGAGAGATCAGGGAGTGTTGGACTTGTTCCTTCAATAATGTCTACACTTTCTAAGCACTGAAACATCAGCGGTTAACTTAAGGGTAATCAACAAGAGAGGGAAGGCTGATGAGCAGCCTTTTTCAATAGGTGAATGTTCTTTGGTAATTTGTGTTCTTAAGGAATTATTGTTAAAATGGTAGAGGTAAAATATAGCTATATTAAAGGAGTGTTTTACACACAGAACTGTCCTTATTTTACATATAGACCACCATTTTCTTTGACACACAGAATGTCTTAAAAGATGGAAATTTACTTCTTTTTACTTATTACATTTCTGTTTAAATTGATTTAAAATATATCTACCAGTATTTGTTTTTTTTAAATGTGCTTATTATAAGTTTTCGAATTTCCCTTAAATAATTGTCATTAGAAATTAGAAATTGTCATTAGAAATCAGAACTACATGTCCAATCCAGAGTGTAGGCTGATTTCATGTGCAAGACAAGAGAAGCCTAAATGAGTCATCTTTTCTGCATCTTTTAAATTTCAGACTCCACAACTTCATGGTCAGATGACATCTGACCCCTGACCTCAGAAAAATGTTTTTACATACTTTATCAGAGATGTAGTTGACAAGTCATGTCTACTACAATGACCCTTTCTTTCAATTTTTAAACATGTTGCAATCTTTCATGAAAATGTCATACAATATAGACATTTAAACAAAAGATTTTGACTATATTTTCAGTATGCATCGTAAAACCAATTCTCAAATTATAACATATGAGGCTACAGTTCATATACCTTTGCAATAAGCTGATTCCAGTGTACAGCAGATTGGGAGATATTTTCAAATCTGTTGTATGGTTTGTGTGTGTGTGTGTGTGTGTGTGTGTGTGAAAATCATCTTTGTGATTTTTATTCTAATAAGACCAAATTACTGCCCTATGATTTATATTTAATTTCATTTATCTCTATATATGAAGATAATTCTGGTTTGTCATATAAATATGTATGTTGTACTTTGGTAAAAAATAAATTCTGGATGATCTAGTCTGAGGTGGAGTTGGAGTCCATTAAAAGATATTTCTAATAGATTTAAAGAACAGAGAGCATAGGAAAGGTGTTCAGGAGAGGAATAAGACAAATGACAGGTGTCTGATGTTATCAGAGGTTGTCTGAGAATGTGATATCATGATGCAGATATTATTCATGCATCAAATCACAGAGAGTCAGGGAAAATCTAAGGCTCCTCTATGTAGCCTGCTTCTGCTCATTTGAACCCATCCTTTCACACTAGAGTGGCGCCATCTTTGATGTTTCCTTGAGTTAGAAAAGATGCGTATCTGCTTACTGATACAAACTACAAGTCTGTGTCATTTGATTGTGGAATTGAGTACATTCATGTTCAACAATCTTTCAGAAATGTGTATGGATTCCTATTATTCTCTTTATTTTAGAGTATTTAGCATTTCTTAGCCCTCATTTGCTTAACAACTGCCCTAGCTATATAATTTCCCTGTTGTAGTCTGTTGAATGTGTTTGATCTTGAGCCACAGATTCTGTAACTGCAATGTACATGTGCACATTGAGGCAGGGTACCCTGTGGTCAGTTAATCTTTTCATTTTGATTAGATGTGGTTTTCTGCCATTGTTTGTCTGCCTCAAAGAGAAGCTTTTTTTTTTTTTTTGATGAGCGATAAGAACTGTGCTTATCTATAGGTATAAAGATCAGATCTGAAATGGAGTTAAGCTGAACGCACTTTTTATGAAATAGTTATTGCAGGTTCTCCTCTGACATCCACGGTCTCACTACAGGTCATGGATAATTGGTTAACATTCTGGCATCAGGTATGATTTCCTTCCTATTGAATTGGCCATAAATTTAATTTGATAGCTCTTGGACATCATGAAGTATGAGTGTCACTATTACACCCTTAGGTATAGTTTACCTTGTTGACCTTGTGGCTCATGACATCACAACTTTTTAGGGTTATTGGTTACTCCCCTCTTTTGATAGCTTACATTGAACAATCTGGTACTATGAAACTAGACCTCAAGGAGGAAGCTGTCAGGTCAGATGAAGGTCAAAATTTCTGAGCACGGTGTCCTAAGTGTGTATCATTTTCAGCAACAGGTACTTACCTTCAAGCTCTGGGGGGGGCACCAAAAAGCAATAATAATGGTCTATAAGGTATTGGGAATCTCTAAGACTATCCTGACCAAGATATCAAGAGGAGGATTTTCAAGTCTGGTACTGGGGGTTTTGTTATATAGTCTACTTCTGTTATGGAGAGTATTATCATTCTAAGTTACATAATAATAATAATAATATATATTATGTAACTTGGAATGATATATAATATAATCAATATAATATAATGCATATATATAGCATATATATAAAACATTATAATTTTATGTAAGATTAAATAATAACATTCCTTAAGTCTTTTATGTCAACAATAAGAGAAAAGGGAGAAGACATGAACAAATGTTTGAATATACATATATTGAAATACATGGGTAGAGAATAAAAAGTGGTGTTAAAGGTCTGGCCATTGCCTGTTGAGAACACAGAAGATGATACTAAAGCTTAGGCAGAGCTCAAAGTCCTATGAGTTAGCAGCGAAAGATATGCAGACAGGAATAAGTTTGGACATTGTCTCCTTTTATGAAGACCAGAAGAAGTTAAACATGAGAAGAGAAATGTAATAAACTCCTTTAAATCATTTTTTGCGGCAAAATATTTCAACTAAAAACATTTGTCTTTGGCATTTCAAAGTTTTCAATATATTGAAGTTTAGAAGTTTGTAAAGTAAAACAAACTTTAACATTTTATACTGCTTTAATATCATTGTTTTTGTAAGTCTACTCAATCGATAAAAAATTAAATATCTGTAGGGCAAGGTCTACCATAGCTCATATATGTTAAATGAACTTTGGATTTAATAATAACATTATTAAAATTAGTATACCAAGGATAGATCCTGATCCCAATGCCAGGGATCCCCCCAAACAGACATACCTTCTGTATGCAGAGGACTGATATTTTATAAATGCTATGATAATAAAAGTTAAAACACACTGTAAAAGTATAATTTAATTCCCTATTTTTTCTTCAGAAACAGACCTCTGAGACTGAAAAAAGACTGCATATACCTGCACAATTTTATGCATTATAATAAATCTCCTAAACATCTATAACAATTGAAGTTTTATTGTTAAAGACATATTGTTCTAGATAAATTACCAAAAATATATCGTTTGAACTGTTCTATTCTAGCTCATATCTAAATGCTATCCTAACATTTTAATAAAATTATTCTCTAAGCTTTTCAATCTAAGATGTATCTGTTGCCTCAGAACTATAATTTACATATGTATTTGCAGCTATCTTCTCTTCAAAGCATGTATTTAAGAATGGGGTGTGGGTGAGAAATGACAAGTGAATGTGATAAAGATACAATGCATCATAATCTTAAAGAATTAATAAAAGTGTTATAATATTAAAAGGAATGTTAAGACAGCATATAAGCTTCCCCATTCAATGTTTTTCCAAGAGTGATGCTATTAGAACATGTCTTTGTGTTGGATCTCAGACTATATACGCTACTCAGACTCTGTGCCCTACTAAAGAATGGTGGTGGATCTGTGAGGTCTGGATAGTCTCAGCTGGCTCTCACTTAGCAGTGCTGTTTCTGCTCTGCCGTCTTCTTAGAGCCAAACAGATCGCATCGGGCTCTAAAACCGTTCTCTGGGACTTTCATCAATGTGTACTTTTCGTTCATTTGGTAAAATGTAAGTTTTCCTCCCTTGCTTGCTAGGACATTTGACAACTGTTCTCCAAATCATCGTTACTTTGCTCATTGTACCCACAATGACATTTATGTCAATTATGTGAAACTGATTCTTCATTTCATGAATAATTGTGTGGCACAAATCCAGTAAGAAAATAAATCTTTGAACTAGTTACAGTTAGCTATTGAATTGCCTCAAAATTCCATTCCCACAAATATTTGCTAATGGAAGAGATATTTTTTTTTAAAGACAGTAGATAAGTGACAGTAGAAATATAGATTCAGGGTTACCATTAAATATCTGGCCACTATTCTACAATGTTATTAGAAGGGAATAAGTTTTGTACCCAGTTACTCTATTAATAATTTTTTACAATATAATTACATTTATCCCTTCTCTTTCCCCATCTAACCCCCCCCTTAAAGCCTTCTTTGCTCTCTTTCAAATTCATGGCCTCTTTTTAAATTGATTGACTCGCATTCGTAAGTGCACATATATATACATATATGTTCCTAAATATGACTTCTTCAGTCCATATAGTGTTACTTGTTTGTATGTTTGCAGAGCTATCCATTTAGTTTAGGATAACTAATTACTGTGCTCTTTCCTGGGGAGACTGTTTTGCAGCTCCAAACATTCCTCAGTTGGTTGTAATACTTCGTGTGGGGTTTTCTGTCTACTGGTGGCATGTCTATTGGTGTCACCTGTTCAGCTAATTTTTAGGTTGTCATGTTGGTGAGATTTTATGACCTCCTCATATTACTAAGAGACAAAATCTCAAAGCAATGCCCATGATCCTCTGGCTCTTACAGTCTTTCTGTCCCCTCTTCTGTAATGTTTCCTGAGCCTTAGATGTAGGAGTGTTTTGTACATGCATCCACTGGGACTGGGCTCCATATTTCTGCAGTTTGATTGGTTGAGATTTTCTGTAGTGATCTACATTTGCTATGAGAAATTCTTTGATGAGAGGTAAAGACTACACTTACCTGTGTGTATAAGGCAAACTTTTAGAATGAGATTCTGCATATTCTCCATAATTATGATTTCACTAGCACCTACTAATTTGCTGGGTTTCTTGCACCAGGCATGGTCTTGCCCTGGTTTTAGTGTGTCTTAAGTGCAAGTATAGATCCATTATTTACCACCAAGTTACGCATGCCTTGCATGCTTTTCACACCCATAATGCACCCCTAGGGTTATTGTGCCATGCTGATCATTGATTTAGTTCATAGGCATCATAACTGGGGAGGACTGTTGATTGTCTCTTTCCTTTGGAAGCTTGCTTAGTGGCCATCTGGCTCCAAGAAAGCTAGTCCTCAGGGAGAGGCATTCTGGTCAGTTCCAGTTCTGGGGTCTCTGAGTCTTTTTTCTGAAGCACGTGATGTCTTCTATCTTTGGAAGACAATGAACTGCAATAACAATAGGCTGTATTCTACTCTCTTTAATATTTAAAAATAAAATTCAGGTGTTGAACATGTTTGTTTTCTTTTCCCACATTTATCTAAAACCCATATGATTCACTGCATGATGCATACTACAGATTCAAGTAATAAGGTTTTACTTTGTTTTTCTCTCCCCTCCATATGAAAATAATATATGTTTGGAAGAATATCAGATTCAGAGAATCTGAGGGAATGGGTAATATAGATAGACTTAAAAACACATTTAATGAAATAAGGTCATTGCCTTATTGACAAGGAGAAAAATCATTGAATACTCAAAACTCATCATATGTTGGAAGAAGCCAGCATGCAAGGAACTTGTGGTGTTGAGGGTGACAATGGGGTTGGTGGGTGAGTAGTATGGGATTCTGAGTTATGTAGAAGGGGCGGTTTGACTACTTCAGACACAGTATTGCAAACAATTTTGGTACTTTTGACCTGTCACAGGAATACACCACATAATACACACTCAGTGATGTCAATATATCAGGAAAGGTTAAGAGTGCCATTCTGACCAGGCTATCTGATTAACAGATTCACTGAAATTTCTTTCCGTTACAAATGATCAGCCACCTAAGAACTGAAACAGTTCTCCCATCCTTTCAGTGAATTAGAATATGTCAGGCGTAAAGTCCACATGTGAAGGGAAACTGAGAAAAAAGCAAACCAACTTTGGAGATGTTAGGATTTTTTTTTAATGTATTTAAGGAAAGTAAGCCCTATCTGAGAAGGATATATCCCCTATCTTTAACAATGTATGGCCGCAATTGAGAGGATAAAGTAGAAACTGGAATTCTGGGAAACATGACATGTGGATTTTTACCTTGCTAATCTGCATTAGCATAGATATGTCAGAATACACAGAAATATGTCTGATATTTTTATTTTAACCAAACATGTCCAGGGAGAAGTAAAGGAACTCACCCCCGAACACATAACATTGCCTTTTTAGTATTTATGCATTCATTAAACCTGTGGTCAGCAGTTAGAATACATGTGTGATTGTTACATGTTGATTAATGGATATTGGTGGGCCTTATTTGGATTGTTGATACTTGGTGGCAATGTAATCTCCCATTGATCTTTCTTGTGTAACATTTCTCCTACATCATGTTTACATTTTTGCCAACTAGGTAAATTCAAAATCAAAATTCAAATAAAATTAATAGGTAAGGTGTATTTATTCATTTTTATATTAATTTGTTAGTATCTATGAAACAGTTATTAAACATACACACACACACACACACACACACACACACAGTCTCAGAAAGATGAAATGTTATCCAAACATACGGGGAGAGGGGTAGGGTTAAAAGGAGTTCTGCACATTGCTGGTTATATGGAATCCAATTACTCTCTTTATATAAAGTGGGTAAATATGTGGTCTGAAGTTAAAACTTTAGCTTCTCATTCAGTTTCTAATGATTGTGAGCTGGATCCTTCTATGAGACTGTTTCTCAGTCCAGCTAATCCAATAGTTTAACAAAGACTGCGTTTGTAGACTGGTTAAAATTATAATATTACATTGAAAGTTTTAAAATATCTGCTTTAAAATTCAAAGAGGCATAAATATCTGTTTAAAAATTCATGGAAACAATAATCATGACCAGATAAAAATTTGGAAAACCTGGAGAAAAAATGTATTATTCACAGTCTTAAGTACATCAATCAGAACACAGGGGGATGGTGTGAGGACTAATGATGTTTCAACAGTATAATTTGAAATTTTTTACAATAAAATATATGTATTTTCATATATATATATAAATTTCATTGTAAAAGTATCTACATATACATATATGCATACATATATATATGCATTCAGTAAATGAAGATAAAATAAAACCTATTTAGAGAATACAGTTTATTATTTTGGTGAACAGTACTCTAACTGTCACATGCTATTTACAGAAGCAAAATGGTGTTTGAATCTTGGATGGTCTTTTAATGAAAAACCCAGAGCCAGATATCAGGGTAAAAGCTGAAAGATCAGATTGCAGAACAACCAACCACTAGTTCTTACTTCTATGAAATTCTCAGCCTAAAGAGAATGAATTCCTGTTTCCTCATGTCTTTTATACCTTTCTCTGCCATATTACTTCCTGGGATTAAAGTCCTGGGTGTTTCCTAAACAAAGGCCTGAGATCTCAAGTGCTGGGATTAAAGTTGTGTGCCACCAATGCCTGACCTCTATGTCTAACCTAGTGCCTGGCTCTGTCCTCTGATCTTGAACAGATTTATTAGAGTCCACAATATACCACCACAGCAAAACAACTCAATTTACCTGCAGAGACACTCACGAGCTTTGCAGAAGCTCCCATAGGAGGTTTGTGGAGATATCTGCATTTTATGCCTAATGGTTCGACTGATTGCTTAAGCATTTACCTGAGCTTCCAATGCAGTTGGTGTTGTACACAAAGAATGAGCAAAATTTTAGGGCTGTGATGATGGCTCAGTGGATAAAGTTCTTGCTGCCAAAGACTGATGACCCATGTTTGGATCCCCAACTTCCACGTAAGGAACTGACTATGACATCACATGACAATAACCCTGGTTTGAGTGGGGGCAGGCAGGCAGCGAGGACTCACTGGATAGCCAGAGGAACCAATTGGTGAGCTTTGTGTCCAGCGAAAAACTTTTTCCAAGAACTAAAGTGGAGCAAAATAAAGGATTACTCCCCAGTGGATCTCCAGACTCCACGTGTGATGCACAGATGACAGCGCCGCCACATGCATGTATGCACACCTGTGTACAACACACAAACACAAGCACCCAAAGAATCAAATGTTAGGTAGGATTAAAAGTGTAACGAACAAAATATTCCAAAATATCTTTAGTTATCAGTAAAGCTCACCTACTTATGTTTGTTTACACAGTGACATATTAAAAAAAGTAATAAATAGCTTGAAGACTGACTGAATAACAGTATTCCAATACCAGAATGAAAGAAAACACCTGAATAGTAAAAATTAAAATCAAGGAAAATTTAAATACAATACATATTGCAAATAAACTAAAACTACACTAATAAATGTACATTGGTGATCTGACACTTCAGAGTTACAACATATAACCTTAAAAAGTGGTTCTACCTTACACCAAAAAACTATAGACAACTAAGGCATGCTGGGAGTGGGAGAAATAGTCATCCCCAAAGAAGAGAACACCAGGTGAAAACCCAATATCAACGGGCCAGTCCCGAGAACATGCATACACACTGAGCATTCTAGAAAGAGGCCATGAATTCTACACTTAAAAATATCTTCTATAATGAAGGCTACAAGGAAGGGTTTGGAGAAAAAAAAGGGGAAGGGAGAAATGTTTTAACTATATTATAACCTCGAATCTAAAAAGGATAATAATAATAATAGTAATAATAATAATAATAATAATAATAAAATGTTTTATAGAATTTTACTCAAAGATTTTCTATAAAAACAAAATTTCCAAAATTTTGTAAGCCAGAAAATCTTTTTCAGCTCCAAATTGGATAGGATACATTTCTTTCTTTTAGAAGAATGATAAACTGTCCCAAATTATTATAGGTAAACTTTTGTGACTGTTCTCATTGAATTTGGAAACCACCCCTAGTTCTTGGAATAAAATCATATGAAACTTAAATATTATTATTTGTGCAATGAAACAAAAAGTGGTTGGTTTAATCTATACAGCAGTGGGTGAATTATGAACTCATAGCATATGAACTCAAAATCAAGTGCAAGTATATGTTACATCCCTTTCTCATTCCATGATTAATTTCCCCATCCCACTTGACTTCTGCACTTAGAAGGAGAATTAGAACCACAAATATTTCTTAGACTGTTCCTCTCCATAGAAACATAAACCCCACATATCCATCCCAATACACTTAGGAAGTTTGGGGAGATGAGGAAAAAAAAACTGTTCCAATTCTTTTGGATATAGGCACTCAATCACCCACTCTATTTGTTTCATCATTCTGGGAGATTTTTAGTTTAGTTGATAAAGTTGGGGGAAAATTTGCAATACTGAAAGAAACACAAATTATTTGTAGGTGAGACCGCTTCAGTGTAGTGTTTTGATGAGTTCTGTGTATGTTTAATTCAGACTGATGTTCCATGATTTTCTATTCTGAGTACAAATAATGATCTTAGGTGATCTTCCTGACTATAAAAAGCAACATAAATAAAAATACTAGTCATATATGTTATGTTATGATAAACACATCTGTGTCTCTAGTCTGATAGTTCAACAAAAGCAACGTAAAATTTCAGGGTAATAGAGAAAACATAAAGCCTTCCTTGGTTAAAAGAAGACTGCTCAGGAAGAGATAAAATATTTCTAAATGAAAGTTAAATAAAGAAGGACAAAATAGTCCAGCAACCTGTAAACTTATTAAATGCATATAGTTGGTCTCATCCTCCTGACAGATTCCGACATTGACTAGCACTGTCCAGACTGTCTAGACCGATGGCACTGGGCATGTCCTGCAGGATAGTAGGTCATAACCCAAGGTTCAGTAATATGTCTGAGCATTTTTATCCCTGTGACATGGGTAAAAGTATTTCCAGGATTGATTGCTGGGAAGGGGATTTTGGATTACATAGGAAGATTTGTAATGTTCAACCCTTTCAATAATCAAGAACAGATTTCACTCTTATCTATTTAATCCTTGACCTTATCTGTTATGTCTTAGCTTGACTTTCATCTTTAACTTATTTGGCTCTTGCAGATAAAATATGCCTTACTTAGTCTTTTAAAGTTGTCTATTTATATTAACTATCTCAACCCATCAACATTCTTTGAACAGCGTCCAAAGGAAAACCTGTGTGGGACGGTTTTTGGCAAACTTTACTATGCTTCCTATCTTTAAGTCAAATAGCAATAATAATGCTTTGAACCATTGTGACTGATGAGTTATTTTCTGTCCTTTATTTATTTGCAATAGTTTAAGGAAAATCAGCCAAAAATATTTACACATATTTCTTTGTTTGTTTGTCCGTTTGTCTACTTGGTTGTGCACACATGCACACACACATGCCATGGCACAAATGTAAAGAACAACTTGTGGGATCCCATTTTTTCTTCCAGCATGTAAGTCTTTGGGATTGAACTTCAGTTGTAAGGATTGGCAAGAAGTGCCATTATCCACCAAGTCATTTCATAAGCACAAACATCCTCTGCAAATTAAATTAAAATCAAGATAAGATACAAATACATAAGAAATTATTTCTGATCTTTAAAAGATCTATCTATTTGTATTTATGTGTATGAGTGAGTTTTCTGCACGTAGTTTTGTATGTCATGTGAGTGCTTATTGACGGCAGAGGTAAGAAGACGGCATCAGAAACGCTGCTACTGAAGTTACTGACAGTTGTGAGCTGCCATGCAGGTGGGAGGTGTTAAAATCAGGTCCTCTGCACAAGCAACAAAAGCTTTTAACGATGAGCTAAGTCAAATTTCTAAGTCCTAGACTCTTGGTAAAAGTATATATCTCAAATAATAGACAATTAACTTTATTTTCATAGCTAACAAATTTTGAAAGTAAGATGTTTTATTTTCATAAGACTCATTCAAAATGCCTAGTAATAATCATATTAATAAATGTAATAATGGGTAACAATATATAGATGAATGAGTTTAGCACAGAATTTTCATTTTCTGATACAATTATTGAAATAAATCTACATGTTTAATTAAAGAAAGTATACATTTTTGGAAAACAAATTCATAGAATATGTATATTAAGTATATAGGATTCCATAGATAAAATGTAAAATCCTTAAGTGCTTTAAATACAATAGGGTCTGGAGAATGGCAGAACAGTGAAGATCATGCATTGCTTTTACAGAGGACTGGTGTTTGGTTCCCAATAACCTCCTTGAGCTATTTAGAGCCACATTTATATCCAGAATCAGTGGTTATAAAAATATGAACAGTTCAAGTTTGTCTAAAACATTAAATTCAAAAAAACAAACCCTGTTTTGAAAGACTACACCCAAAACACTAAACACCAAAATCAATAAAGGGGTAGTTTCTGTAATACCAATAGTTGTGTCACAAATTAAAACAAGAAAAAACAAAATACATTTAACATAAAAATAATGAAATTCATATAAATTTATAAAAGTAAATTTAATAATAGATTAAAGGGAAGTAGTTGATAAAACAATAAAGTCCCTGTATTTTACAAATATTTAACAAATGGCAAACAAAAACACAGTTGCCTATTCCTTTTGACATGTGCAATGTTTTCAAGTATGGCCATAACAAAACTAACAATATTCATATAATGAGAATGGAGTATAAAATTAAGATCATCAGTTTGGGCATAAGTATATAACTCAGTCTCATAAATGCAGACATAAGACTTCATTTCCAATTACTGTCCTAGGAGCTTGAGCACCAAATAGGATCGAACATGAATATAGACACTTTTAGCAACATTACTGATAATATTTGTTAAATGCAAGAGAGAATGAAATGCGTATGAATAATCAGAAATAGGAGAAATGGGAATTTCCATGGCAACAAAGATAAATCATTGAAAGCGATAGGTTAAATCTTTGGAAGTTAAATATTTAACTAAAAATAAATTTTCCTTAAAACACACTTGACTTGGGGCTGGGGAAATGACTCAGTACTTAAGTGGTCACTTGGTGTTCTTGTTGAAGACCCAAATTTTCATCCCAGCACCTACACAGCAACTCACATTTGCCTATAACTTGAATTCTGATGGGTCCAATGCTGTTTCCTCACCTCCACTGGCACCAGGAATACATACAGGCATGTCTTCACACATATATGTGAAATAATAACAAATATTTTTAGTAAAAAAAATACATAGGACACCAATTAATTATATTTTGAATGCAAAACTGGAGCTTACTTAAGAATTGATTTTTGAATGATAAGATAATGTGTAAATGTATCCTTAAAATTAAGAGCACATGTCTTCAAATATGAGATGCAATTGTTATAAAAAGGAAGAAGTATAATAGCAAGAAAAGGCACGTGTAGTACTAAATTGTAATATAGTATTTCTCAAAAAGCAGTAGGGAAACTGAGGCGCTTGTGTCATTTGCTAGAGCTTCAATATAGAGTGAGAAGGACAGAGGGAACATTCAAGAAAGGTTCTCAGACATGCCAACATTACACTGATTTCTTATACTGCAGGATTATAACTAACTTAAAGGAAAACAACTTTTCCAGTAATTGACTTCTGTATAATGATAACTTTGAGCAGCTGCTAAAATATCCTCACGAAACTCTACCTCATCCAGCATCTGGTATCTTGGGAAACAATGGTATTCCTACACAATCCCAGAGATCTGGATCCTCTACTCAATCCTCCCACTGAATGTGTGCCTCCAGACACTTTCCTTTGTACTTTATTTTTTTTCCCATGTGTAAAATAAGGCATCTAAAATGATCAACATTATGCAAGGATTGAACTTTCCAATGACCTTCTGGACCCCTTCCTTCAAAGGGGAAGAAATACGCATCCCTTTGAAAAGATGTGGATGCAGAGTTTGTATTTCTCTAATCTAGAGTGACAGAAAGAAAAGAAATGAAGTGAGGTACCAGGAGAAAGCTGGGGGAATGCAGCAAAGGGAAGCAGTCCCCTGGGAGTCTGTCCAACCACCAGCAAAGCTGAGCTGCAGTCTTGAGTTCTCACAATTAAATGGCTTGTGTAAGCGACTTGCCACTCAATTAGGCAGGTCCTTCTATAAGTTGTAACATTAATGCACAGTGTATTAGTGTATAAGGACACTATGATGATGCAGTCAAATACTATGAAAGACACTTGGCCAGAGGAGGCACATTTTGATCTTCCGAAGACCAAAAATTAAGGATTTTGAACACTTGTAAACTCTTGGTGCTATTAATCTGATAGCCTCACCTCATTAATTGTTTATATATTGTGTAAACTGGTTGATCAGTATAATTATTCCAGCTCAAAGACTGACATAACAAAAAAACTGCCTATTGTTTGGTTAGTTGTGTGGGACCATTAATGTTGAGAGGAAATTAGGATCTTTAAATGAAAAAGAAGAAATAACTAAGAAGGAAAAGAAGTACATTAACCTCAGGCTTAAGATTAATGTTAGGACATTATAAAAATAAACGTTATGCTGGCAGTAGTGACAAATGCCTGTAATCTCTGAGTTGACAAATAGAGACAGGAGGATCAGGAAGTCACTGCCATCCTTGACTGCATAGAGAGATCAAGACCACCATGCTAAACACGAGGATCTGTCTAAATCAATCAATGAATAAGTAAATATACAAATTTAAAAAACTCAAGTAAGAGTGAGAAAATTCAACTCATATTATTATGTATTGGACACTTTTAGAGGTACAGTATTTAGAGCTTTGGTTGTAGAACACTGGGAAGAAATGCAATATTCAACAGAGCTGAGGTTTAGGAGAGAATGCTACATCCTTCGATCACATTGGACATTGCTTTGCTTTAGTACATGAAAGCTAATGCACCATAAAAATATATCAGTATTGCTCTATTCATGTGTTTCTATAGTAAGTACATGGTTTTGAAAGCTGCAGTAGTAAGGGACAGTCCAGAATTCCGCCAGAATGTCTGGAAGTCAGCAGTTAATTCACTGAAGAGATTTGGAAAATTATACCACATACATTTTGAGATTTCAGTGAAAATGTGTGATATAGGCCGGGCGGTGGTGGCGCACGCCTTTAATCCCAGCACTCGGGAGGCAGAGGCAGGCGGATCTTTGTGAGTTCGAGGCCAGCCTGGTCTCCAAAGTGAGTTCCAGGAAAGGCGCAAAGCTACACAGAGAAACCCTGTCTCGAAAAACCAAAACAAACAAAAAAAAATGTGTGATATAATGTGTGCAGAGCATTGAAAACATACTGAAGCCAGGCGGTGGTGGCGCATGTCTTTAATCCCAGCACTGGAGAGTCAGAGGCATGCGGATCTCTGTGAGTTCGAGGCCAGCCTGGGCTACAGAGTGAGTTCCAGAAAAGGCGCAAAGCTACACAGAGAAACCCTGTCTCGAAAAACCTAACAAAAAAAAAAAAGAAAAGAAAAGAAAAGAAAAGAAAAAAAAACATACTGAAAACACATAAAGCCCCCACTCGTTATTCTTATGTATGAATTCTTCCCTCTAACTTCTGATGCATCCTGAAGAACAAATGAAACACTTGAGATAGAATATGGGGTTACTTTGTTGTTTTTAGGGGAAAAATACAATTTTAAATGTATGCTAGCATTGGATGCCACTATCAATGACAAATAATTAGGTGCTGAAATAAATATGGCCTGCGGAGTTTTCCATAATTAATATTTTAAAGTATGCAATTGCCAATATCAGTATGTCTCAGTGTTCCTGAGTCTATAGAGGGTATTACATATTTATCCTTTTTTCTAGAATGGAGAATAAAGTGCAGTCTCAAAGCTCAGACTGAACTCAAATCTTTTTCTTTTGTTCCTTCTTTTAAAAAAATGTATTATTTCATTGAAAAAAATTCAGACAATAAGTTTTAATAATATTCTTCCCCTCTCTCCCAACTCCTCCCGGATCTGCTTTTGTTTGTTTTGCCTTTTAGTTTGGGTTTTTGAGTTGTGTTTTGCTTGTTTGTTTGAGAGAACATGCACTCAGTTTCTTGCACCACTATATCCTAATGACATTACATTTGGTAAGCAATGAAGTCACTGATTACATCAATTATGTCACCTGCTCTATGAAAATGAATATAGTATCTGCTATACATTTCTTTGGGGTAAGCTTAAAATAGTCATAAGCACTTGAGTAGGGATTAACCTTTATTATTAAATTCAAAATAAAATAGTTTGGTGCAGATCAACTGAATTCCTTTCTATATATTCACTGTGGTGCTCACATTCTTATGGTAATATTCATTTTTGTTGCTTGTCTTTTGTTACTGCTATTGAGACCAGGGTCTACATCATGCTAAATCCATGCTATACTTTTATATTTTTCTCTAATATTTTGCTACCACTTATTTGCACAATACACTTAGGATGATTTTTTCCTCTCACACTTTGTACATCCTTTTCAGTAAACAGATCTTCTAAAACCTAGTTTCAAAGAGAGGTAGGAAGAAAGGGTAGAGATACTTTTGTTGAAGACATTTTTAATTTATTTATGTTCTCCTTTGTTATTAAGTAAAAGTATAATCTACTATAATCGTAACTATCTAGTGTCACACTTTATTCAAGAACCTGTCTGAATTAAATCTAAATAAACTAAATTTGATGTTGTTTAATATTGATAGACTGTTAAGAAAGTGCACCCATGGCAAAAAGATCAATAGCTCAGCCTCACAACCTTGATGCTGTTACTAGAGTAACATACTAATATGAAATGAAATTGTTAAGTTACAATCCATTCTGAATAATTTGGGTATGAGGAGGAATTTCACTGGTGCAGTAAATAAAGTGTGGGATGATCTCAGGAAAACTGGAAAGTGTGTAAATCCCAACACTATGTTTTGACCAGGCAGCCATTAGTTTAGGATCTGCATTTTTTCAGAATCCCGGAATTTAATCTTTCTATGTTATCCATGCAATTTCAATAACCTCCAAAATAAAGTACATTTGTATTTTCTTCACTATTATATTTACCTATTGATAGCCTGCTGGGAGTCTAAATCAAGAATCTTTTCTCTGAAGCAAATCAAAATTGCTACTTGTGAATTTTTAATTTTCCAGTTTCAATTCTTAGAAGAACCAATAAGCATACAATCAATTTTAATTTAAATTGAAATGCACAGCTGTATTTACTGTAGATAGTCTTTCAGGGAACCAAACCTCACTTATTTTCTTCACTTACCTGAACATATTGAGAGAAGTTACAAGGAGACTCTGAAATGAAAGGGGAAGAGACGATGCTACATTCTTGTGATTTTTTTCATATTGTTCTGCTATTCAGCCGTAAGATGTATATCTGAGTCTCAAATTAAACATCCTGTTTTATGCTACTCCTGCTCTGAATAGTACAACATAGAAGACTTGCGTTGTTACTGGAAAAGGAGGCATAGATCTTAGAAAATATCTTACAGAGACTTGCCCAGGCTCTGGCTTGGTATCAAAGGTTTGATAAGGTGTTTCACTGTGCACAGGAACATTACAATTATTATTGTTTGGGGAGGTTGTTTTTTGTTTTTAGAAATAAAGAAAGGATACCAAAGCATTATAAAGTTTGCTTCTTGTCTAATGGGAAGAATAAGTAAACATCAATCACTTAAAAACAAAGGGATATATGATATATAGATAGACAGATGATAATAGATAGATAGATGATAGATAGATAGATAGGTAGATAGAGATAGATAGATAGATAGATAGATAGATAGATAGATAGATAAATAAATAAATAAACGATAGAAATATGATGGAGAGACAGATAGATATGTAGATAAATAATAGAAATACGATTGATAGATGATAGATAGGTAGGTAGATAGATAGATAGATAGATAGATAGATAGATAGATAGATAGATAGATAGATAGACAGGTAGACAGATATAGGCAGACTGATACTAGAAAAACCATAGACATATCACTAGATAGACAGACATATGGAGGAATAGACAGAAAGAGAGACAAATCAATACAAACCTTCCTAGGACAAAGTATGATGTTCCTCACCTTCTATAATTATTACTAAAAATTAGTAGTACGAATGAAAGTTTATATACCTGAATGAACTAAATGTAAAATCAAAGTCTCATAACTCTGATTGATTTAATAATTTTATGTGAATGCCTAAAAATCACTTATTTTGAGAAATAACCATGGGGACATTTTAAATCTTTTTCATAAACATATTCCTATAATGTCTTCAACATAGACTGGAACATTTATGGTACTTGAACATGCTGGTATTCCTTAGAATTCAACAGTTTTATAAAATTGAAATTTTTTGAAAAAAAAACTTACTTTAATTTTGTAAACAGGAATGTTGGGGTTTCACTTTCAACAACAAAACTCTTTAGCTACACATATATTGGTCTGGACATTGGATTACCTCAATCTGATTTATTTTTAAATAAAATGTATCATCAAAGAGACATGAATTGTAATTGTGTCCATTCTTATCTGGGCTTTCTACTCTGTCTCAGAAAAGTACTTGGATATTTTCTGAAATTCTCATTATTTCTTTCATTTCTATTTAAGCATTCCTCATCAGAGTTCTCAATTAGCACATAGAACACACCTGATACAGAGCACTTAAGTTCTGTGAGGTCTGGAGAACAAGTCTCAAAAGGATATTGAAGTACAGGAACATATTGAAATGCAAAACGAAAATGCACAAGGCTTAGATAGAGGAGGAATAACTTGCATTGCAAAAATTTTCCTATGTTTTGATGGTGTTGTGTGTTACATTTTGGACGATTCTTGAGACTGTTCATCTTAAGGTAAGGTTGCTTTTTCTTTTTTTAGAAAATTATTTTGAGAATTCTTTTTACATTCATTAAACTGGATTAGCATTCTATTTGATATAGAATTGGAAGAAGGGAATGAAATTTCTCCCCAGCACAAAAAAAATGGATATTAAGTAAGAAAAAACAGGAGTGAGAGAAATGGCTCTGTAGTTAAGATTGAATACTGCCATTGCATGGGGATTCCATTTGACTCCCAGAACAGTTGTCGCAGACCCCCAACTGCTTGAAACTCCAGGGGGATCCAAGGCATATGTCCTCTCTGGGCACTGATATGGCAGTGCATGCGCAGAATGTCACGTCGTTTACATTAATAATAAATCTTTATGAAAAAAGAAATATTTTACAGCCCAGTGTCTGTCATTTTTATGATTTCTTTTATTTCTAATTCTATGTATTAATGTGGCTATGTGTGAGTTTGTGCAACTGAGTGCAGATCCTCATAAAAGTCCGAGGCCTCAGAAGCCCCTGGAGCTGGAACCACAGGTGATTGTGAGCCAGTAGATATGGGCTCTGGGAACTGGATTTGAGTCCTATGCTACAGCAGTAGATGCCCTTAGTTGCTGATCCATCTCTGACCCCACGGTGCATCACAGTTTTTGCAGTCACTTCTTTCTATGTTCCACGCTGTTTTTTTTTTTTTCTCACAATAATTCATGTGTGAAAGTTTGATCGGGAGTGAGGTAATGTTTGTGAGTGATGCTAACACCTTTAGAGATGGGGCCTAGAGAGAAGCAGTGCTATCATGGCCTCTCCCAGCTTCATTTCTATTGCTCTAATAATATACCCTGACCAAAAGCCACTCAGAGGAGAAAAGAGTCTACTTTAGCTAACCATGCCATTTTGAAGTCATCATTATATGGACATCAAGGCAGGAACTTCAACGACTAGTCATATCCATCCAGTCAAAAGCAGAAAGAAAAGAGTGAGTGCATAATTCTTTGCTTGCTTTTTTGTGCTGAGAATTTTGCCTCCTTCTTAAAGAGTTCAGAAAATTCTGTCGAGGGAAAGGTACCTCCCACAGAAGCCTATATCTTTTCCCACATCAATTAACTTTATTAATATAACACCTCACAGAACAACCCAATGTATATAAATCCCTTATTAAGACTTTCATTCAGGGGATTCTAGGTTGTGTTACTTTGACAATTAATGAAATGATAGCCAACTATTGCATGATCATCAATCTCAAAAGAAATTAATGTACATTTCAGAATTTTAATTTCCAATTTTACAACCTTGCTTTTACACATTATCCTTCCCATGGTTGCCAGCAACTCTAAATGTGATCTCAGTGATGATTTTCTACAGCAGTGGTTTTCAACCTTTTTGGATGCTGTGACCCTAGTAGCTATACCAATGAAGAAACTTAAGTGTATTTAATTTAAAATGCTGTGTTGTGTAAAAGTATAGGGCTCCCTTCCCAGTAACTTTAGCATGCCATGAGCTTAAGAGCATTTGCTCTTCCTCCAAAGGACCTGGTTTCATTCCCAGCACCAATGCAGAAGCTTGAAACCATCTGTACCTCCATGTCAAGTAGATGCAACCCGCTCTACTGGGTTTCCTGGGAACATGTACATACATGAAGGCAAAATACTCACACACATAAACAAAACCGGTTAAAAATGAAGTTTCATATTTTTTATTATTATTAAGAAATTTTCTTTTCATTTTACATACCAACCACAGATTCCCCTCTCCTCCCTCCTCCTGGCCCCCAGCAACCCCCCAAACCCACCCCCATTCCTACCTCCTCCAAGGCAAGGTCTCCCATGGGGAGTCAGCAGAGCCTGGTACATTCAGTTGAGGCAGGTCCAAGCTCCTCCTCCTTGCACCAAGGCTGCGTATAGTGTCCCACCATAGGTACTAGGCTCCAAAAAGCCGGCTCATGTGTTAGAAACTGGTCCTGATCACACCGCCTGGGGGCCCCCTAAACATGATCACGAAGTTTCATATTTCTATGGTGAAAAGAAATATGTAACTAGAATTAGCCAGTTGGACTACATTTAAATGATCTCAGTTTTGTTGGCAATGTCCAGGCCATCATAATCAGGAGTTACCTGAACATACTCATTCATTTGTTTGCCAGGTCTTTGTAGATTATTGACTTTAGCCACATCAATTTCATAGAGTTTCCTCACAGCCTGTTTGACCTGGTGCTTATTGGCCTTGACATCCACTGTGAATATAAATATATTGTCTTCTATCTTCTTCATGGCTGACACAGTGTTCAGACAAACCTTGATGATGGCATAGTAGCCAACCTTGTTTCTCACGAGCATACTTAGAGGGGATTTGAGCTGCCTCTGGCACCTCATGGTGTTAGGATTCTGGAAGGTGGATGTAGCAGGAGTCTTAAAAATTCTTATTAATAAAATCAAACCTGAGCCGGGTATTTGGGTCAACACTGGAAGGTCAGAGAGACAGAATAAGCCACAGCTACCTCACCTCGCCGGATCCTCATCTGGTCTTGTTTCCTCAGACTGGAAACCTCTGTGTCCTCATATCTGAATGGCTCTCAGCTGAACTGTGCTGCTAGAAGCCTGAAAGCTTAACCAGGCCAAATGCTTCTCCAGGCCAAATGCTTCTAGTTTCTGGTCCTCACGCTTTATATACCTTTCTGCTTTCTACTACCACTCCCTGGGATTAAAGGCTTGCTTTCTGGGATTAAAGGCGTGGGTCACCAAGCCTGGCCGTTTCCAATGTGGCCTTGAACTCACAGAGATCCAGAGGGATTTCTGTCTCTGGAATGCTAGGATTAAAGCCGTGTGCTACCACTGCCTATCCTCATGTTTAATATTGTGGCTGTTCCGTCTCTGACCCCAGATAAGTTTATTAGCGTGCACAATATTTTGGGGAACACAATACCCCCACAGGTGGATGATGTGCAGATCTTCTTTTTTGCGGCTGTGGATGCCTTTCAGATCTGCCTCCTTGGCTTTCCAAGCCTTGGTTTTGGCTTTGGCCCTGTGGGCACAGGGACTTCCTCTTCACTTTCAGTGCAATTTTATAATTCTCACTATAAGCATCCTAGCTCAAAATTGTGACTTAAGTAGCGGCTACTTGAAATTGACTCAAAATTTAGAAACAGTATTTCTATAACACTTCCACTAACAACAGATTTTTTTTTTTTGGTAAGACATAAGAAAATAGAAGCAACTGATGAAAATTGTGAACACTGGTTCCAGTGACAAAGCAGGCCCACTTATATATGCGCTTATATATTACTCATATCCTCCTCTGAATTATCTGGCAAAAAGCAATAATTTACTTTAATATTAGTTAATATAGTTTGGAACCATTAGTTTTTCATTCAGTATTCAAGTTTAAATGATTTTTACCTTTGACATTTTTACAGATAATATTTTGTCAGAATCATTAGGCAGCAGTTGTAAGATTTTAGCCAAAAAAAGTTTGTATCTGGTGAAATACACAATAAAGAAATGTCTATGCTCTCAAATTTAGACAGTTGTTTTTCAGCAAAGCGTGGCAAAAATGCAGAACACGGAGGTGAGACAACAGAAACTCATATCAGAATAGATCAGTGTGGTGCAGAGACTGAGAAAACGCTACAAGCTCCCAGCTGGGAAAACTTGTAATTGCAACCAGCCAGAACATTGATACGGAGATAGCAAAATTACTAACAAGGGAAAAAGAAAATTTAGGAGACAAATGGAGGAAGCGTTTTCCTCTGTATGACAAGAACCCTAGTAAATATGACAAAGTGTTCATCAAGAGCAGAATGTTGAACCGGCGTGAAGAAAATATAAAATTGATTACTACAATGACAAGCCACATAAAATGCCATAATAACAGCACAGGAACTCATTTCAAATAAAAGTGAAATAAAAACACTCTCTCAAATTAAGAGGAGAAATGTGAGCAAAACTAAACTTCTTGCTTGGGGCAATTCTTGTAACCAGAAACTATAGTCAAAAGCAATCAAAACTAATGGTAGCATTATCATAACAGAAGAATGCACATGGCTCTAGGGATTTTTGTAGTATATGCATCTATTGCCTGAGCTCCCGTAATATGAGGAAAGCAGCAATCTAGGAGCTAATACCCCATTACAGTCAAATTCAAACAAAGCTATGCTATCATTTCATTTCTAAGCCTCAGACTATCTCTTTCTTGATTCACATATAGCAAAATACAGAAAGGCAGGGATTTGATTCAGTTATTAACTCAGAATGGTAGCACTATACATATTGATGTCAAGTCAGAATTTACCATTACAGATGGTTATTATTAATGAAGTCTTTTTCAAAAGTCGGAGAATTATAGGGATCAGAAGAATGATATATCTCATTTACAATGGTTTTCACTTGAAGGCTATTTATCTCATACAGAATTTCAAGCAACTAGATGACCACTTGCTAAATAAATAAATATGTGATAAATATAAAGACTCTATTTGTACAGTGAATTGCTATGGTGATCAGGCTATGCACTACTCTAAGTTACTCTGTATTTGGGAAAGCTCTTTCTTTTTTTATTTTTATTTTTTTCAGGCTGTGCCTTGTCATGATAGACTCCATGTTACAATCAGTTTTTGATGTGACTTTGAGAGCAGAGGTGATTGTAGGCTTCAGTCAGCCCACAAACATCAATCTGGCACCACCGATGCTGCAGAAGTAGATAAATGACTTATTTCTGGGAGTAGAAAGAGTGCCACCCCATACCTTTATTGGAATTGAGATTGCAGGAACACATGGATGTATATATATCCTATCAGGCAACCTGGTCCAAGGACTTAAACACTCCAAACCTAATAAAGGATGTAACTCCTCCTTCTGAAATCTGTAAAGTAGTGGGTACTTAGGGCAGCCCCACAAGTATAACATCTGATACCTGATGTGTTTGTCAAGAACCCAAACGCAGATAATTCCCAACTGTCCATGGAGTTAGCTTGACTCAATATCTAGAATGGATGAAACCTACTGGACAGCTGTTTATCTATCCACTTTCTTTCTACAACTGACCTATATAATTGTTCCTGTACAAACCATCCCTGCCCTTTCATTCTGCAGCTGACTACATCTTTTCTCTAAGATTGGTTTTTGACCTAACCAATAAGGAATCTATTTGCATGCTTTTATTATTAAGTATTCTGAAGAGTCACAGAATTGATGGAATGAATATATATGTCTGTCTGTGTGTATGTGTGTGTATGTGTGTGTGTGTGTGTGTGTGTGTGTGTGTGTTTGTGTGTGTGTGTGAACTTATTGGAGTGATTTCCAGGCTGTAGTCAAACAATGGTTAGCTGTGAATGGAAAGTCCAAGAATCTAGTAGTTGCTCAGTCCCACAAGGCTGGGTGCCTCAGTTAGTCTTCTGTATATGCTGGAAGCCTGAAGAAGTAGACTCCAATGGCAGTGAAGGAATAGATGTGCTGATAAGGCAAGGGCAAGCAGCTGAAGAATGAACCCTGTCTTCTTCCATTGTCCTTCCACTGGCTTCCATCAGAAGGTGTGGCTCAGATTAAAGGTGTGCCTACTCACCCCAAGATCTGGATTAAAGGCATGTGTCATCCTGTCTCAAGATCTGGATCAAAAGCCTGTGTCTTTCAGCCTCAAGATCCAGATCAAAAGCATGTTATTTTCCTGCCTCAAGATCAGGATCAAAAGTGTGCTCTCCATTTCTGGATTGTAGTTCATTCCAGACATAGTCAAATTGACAACCAAGAATAGCCTTCACAATGTTCATCAACACACTTCTGTAACATCTTACACTCTTCTGTAAGCTCCTCAATTTGTATTCATTCTGTAAGCCACACATAAGCAGAAACACATATGTATGTACATCTGTACATTTACTATGTATTATGGGAGTTACTAGTAAACAAGATTAGAATAAAAGAAACTACCTTTGCATCAGCCTTCACCTAGATATTACAGTAAGCAGGATTATCTGCTAATCAAAACAGTGTACGTTATTCTGGTCAATAAATTATGACATCATGAAAGACACAGATGTGTTCCTCTATGTTTCTTGGATGGCATGTTCATGACAATATCATGCTCTGAACTTTCAGATTCTGTTGCACAGGATTAGCAAAGGGTGTGTACATTGGTGCTGTCTGTAAGTATTTTTGGCCTTATATAGGGAATATATGTTTAAGTTTCCATGGAAGATAGCCTGGCTATCCTTGATTTGTCTGCTCAGTTCTTAATGCCTCAGTGTCCTTTCTGGATTTCCAGCCTTTTTTCTATCACAGTTACTCCAAACACAAGGAAGTAAGGTCCATATTGAAAAGCCAGGCCATTACCTCACTTCTTTTTTT
>CABHPH010159759.1:0-10710 GCA_902168325.1 Peromyscus nudipes
TGTAGGCATTGTGAGGGCTAGCCAGCAGGGAGGAAGCTTCCAGCCCAGTTCCACTTTGATTTCTCTGTCTTACAACTGAGGTATGTAGTGTTTCCAGCAACAGGGCTTACCTTCTAGCTCTCACAGGGAAACAACAGCAAGGGCATGGGGCCTCAAGGACCTCCCTGACCAACAACTCAGGGAGCTCACCTCCCTCATCTGGCACTGAGAACAGCTTTGTCCATCCCTGTCTGATAAATCCATTCAAACTCTTTTTAAAGTTTTCATTTTCAATTTGCTTATCAAGTACCAAATTTTCTTTTACTTTTAGATTTGTTTATTTTATGAGTGTTCTATCTGCATCTACACCTTTATGCCAGAAGAGAGCAGCAGATCCCACTATAGATGGTTGTGAGCCACCATGTGGGTGCTGGGAATTGAACTCAGGCCCTCTGGAAGAGCAGCCCGTGCTCTTAACCTCTGAGCCATCTCTCCAGTCCACATTAAATTTTCTTATGGCTTGTCATACATAGTTATCTTGATGTCCCCTTCCCTGCTTAAACCTTTTTTCCTTTAACTTTGATAGACACATTCAAAGTTGATTTTTCAATAAGACTGGGTTTGAGCCAAACAAGCATGGCAGTCACTTGGCAAAGCCCCAATTCAGGAAGGTTCACTAACCCAGTTCTTCTTCCAGCTTCTCTAGGGTTTTTCCATGCTAGGGTAAGAGCCCCTCCAGTGAACAGAAAGAAAAATACCAGCTATTAATATCTGCTTATGGAATCTAAGTTACGGTTGCTTAAGAAAGCATGTCAAGATGCAAATCCTTTGGGTTATGTAGACTACTAGAGGACCTGTCTTAGGAAGCTTCCTCTCTGGTGTGGTTCATTCTAGGTCACAGGTGGGGGTGAGAGGGGATGAGATGAGAACCCAAGATCAGGGACAGCAAGCAGGACACACATCCTGGAATAGCTTTGCCCTCAAAGGCAGTAGGTACTTAAAGAACAAGGTTCTGTATATGAAATCTCAGTACTTTTTAATTTTTCAATAAACTTAATTAAAACAAATCTATTAAGAAGATTCTAAAGGAGAAAATACTCAGTATTTCTTGTGTTTTTTTTAAATTGACACTCTTTATCAATTTTTTTTATGTACATTGGTGTGAAGATGCCAGATCCCCAGTTGTCAGCTGCCATGTGGGTGCTGGGAATTGAATACAGGTCCTCTGGAAGAGCAGCCTGTGCTCTTAAACACTGAGCCATCTCTCTGGCCCCTTCTGGTGTTTTTAAAAGAGTATATTCCAAGTTTCCAGAGGCTCCTCTTGGTACCAAGAACCTGCTTAGTATTGCAGGTGACACTTTTCTCATGGTCCCTGATTTAAAAATATTCTGCCCACTAAATGACTTTCTCAAGAACTAACTTGTTATTCATCATCATCAGCAAATGACCGTCAGCCAGAATGTCTGGTGACCGTCTCGATGATATAGCCAGGTGGGAACACACATCCTTTGGTGTTGGCCTGTGCAGAGATACTGTTGGATTTCCACTAGACAGTCACAAATATATCCTTAAGGACCTCCATTTCCACCTTTCCTTGGGTCCATGAATCCCCACAATGTATTTTAGGTTTTTTTTTTTATGATGCTTCTATATTGTGACTATCTCAGAAATGTTAAAAGGATGAAATGTTAAATTTGGGGCGTTCAGAGTTATATGATGAACTTCAGCTGGCTGCTGGTCAGACAACCCAAAGACAACTGAATTATGAACACTTAAAACCAATCTGTGCTAACCTGTCAGGGAGAATTTATGATTTCATTTCTAGAAATAGGATAAAGAAATGAAATAACGTCTAATTCCAGTGTGTAAATTAGGGAAATCAACCTCCTCCCGCCTGGTCCTGAACGAACTGCTTCTTATTCGACGTGCTCAAGAGCCTGGTCTTCCCTCTCATACATATTTTGAAGTAATTGCCCTGGTGGAAGTCAGAAACAGGCAACGTAATATATTAGTTTTACTCAATGATTCTTGAGAGGTGATACCTCAATTAACAAATCCTCCAGGAAAGATGCAGTGTTGCAAGAAAATATGCTTCAATCTCTTTCATAAATCAAGCCAGGCAGAACTGCCTCCAGCCATTGGCAAGACAAATCAACTCAACCCCCCTACCTCTGCCACCAAAACAAAACAAAACAACGTCAGAACTAAACATTCTGAGCATAGTGGCTCCCAGCCCTACTCAGATGTAGGCAGGCAAGCAGCGTCACTGGGGGCAAAGTTCTGTTTCTCCATATTCATCTTCTGTTTTGCTAGAGAAGACTGCCCTAACTCTTGACTGACAGACTTCTTGTGACTGCTTTTCATCTCCTCCAGTAGAAACTGGTCGCATACCTATATTTATTGATTACTCCATAGAATGTTAATTTAGGGCGAGTGGTTTTTTAACTGACATGGTGAATTCAAGGCTTTTATGAACTTTCAGGAACCTAGGAATTTGCCTTAGGGTTGGTTTATTTGAGATTATGGTTCCAGAGGGTTAGGCTCCATAATTGTGGGGACAGCATGGCCATAGGTAGCAGACATGGTAGTTATAGCTGGACGCTGAGCTCTGTTATATCATGGAAATATTTTCTCCTTCAACTATGGCAGATAGTTTTGCTAGGTACATTAGTCTGGGTTGGCCTTTATGGTTTTGTAGGACTTGAAGTTCATTGTTTCAAATTCTGGCTTTCCAAGTTTCCATTGAGAAATCAGATGTTATCCAATGAGTTTTCTTTTATATGTGACTTGTATGTTTTTTTTTTTCTTGCAGTTTTCAATACTTTTTCTTTGTTCTGTATATATTGGGTTTTAACTATAATATGCCCTGGAGTTTTTCTTTTCTGGCCTTGTCTATTTGGTGGTCTGTGTTCCTTGTGTTCTGTACAGGTGTGTCTTTCCTTAGTTTGGGGGAAGTTTTCTTCTATGATCTTACCATGGACCTAGGATTCTTCCCCCTCGTCTAGGACTATGATTTGAAGATTTGGTTTTTCATGGCATCCCACATGTGTTATGATGAGGACAGCAGGACCGTGAAACCAGCACGAGGCTTTCCTGCTTGATAGAACCTGTGCACAGGCACAGTCCTGCCTGCCTTCTTCAGATCGCTGGCATTCTTTGCCTCTTTCTTCCTCACTCATCTTGTGGTTTTTCTCCCCCATTCTATGATCCAGGGTGTGCAAAGAAACGGAGTCAGCCACCACTGCACACGCCTTTAATCCCAGCACACGGGAGGTAGAAGCAGGCGGATCTCTGTGAGTTCGAGGCCAGCCTGGGCTACAGAGTGAGTTCCAGGAAAGGCGCCAGAACTACACAGAGAAACCCTGTCTCGAAAAACCAACAACAACAACAACAAAAAAAAAAAAAAAAAAAAAAGGAAAAGAAACTAAGTCAGAGTGACTGTCCCAGTTTGCCAGGGACTGGGGAGAGTTCCTGGGAGGTGGGTTTTCTGTGTAGCGACTGAGTCACCTTACCCATAAGGAAGCAGTATTTCTCCCAACTGGAACTCTGAGAAATTTTTACCAGTGCCATTGGCCTTGGGCATGTCATATTGCCCTTGGGCCCCATGATTGAAGAGTCTCACCAATCCCAGACCTGTTGGATCATAACCGCTCTGGCACCAGGATCTCCTACGATCCAGGGCACTTTCAAACTCTGTTGTCCTGATACGGAAGAAGGGTGTTGGTGCAGCAGGCAGGCCACTGTGGCCGAGATGACTTAGATGGATTACTTACATTTTCTAGGTTCAGTGTTTTCACCAGTGAAACAGAGAAATTGGATTCTTATAGTGAACAATTAATTGGTGGTCACACAGATGCTTGTTAAGTGTTTTCGGTTTAAACAGTCCATATCTACCAGCCAACCCAATCAGACACTCTACTTTTGTTGTTTTCTAGTTTGGTTACTTTAGTAGCCGACTTCCAGTTTTCCCAGAGTGGCTATTATGGAGCATAAGGGCCTGGTGTAGGTAAGACCTTCACTATAGTTGGTATCATTTTTTTTATTACTGGAATGTAAGCCCTTCGGACACTTCCTCACAGGGTTGATCTGGATATTGTTTTACCTGGTATTGAAGAGCAAGGAGACTCAATGTTGGGAGTTAGAAAGTACTGAATACCACATTTCATAAATTAGATGTATTTAGATTCATTTCTTAAAATCCAGTCTGCATCTACCTTACACAGAGATCTTTCTTGAGCCTCAGGGCAGAGCCATCAGTTACAAAGAAAAATACCAGCAGGAACATCTGCAAACAAGATACATCAATATGGTTACCAGGGTTAAGCAAACCCAGCTTTGATTGCTGAGGAAGAATGGCAACAGTCGTTCCAAGCCTGACGACTGGAATTTTGGCCATCAACAGAGTGACAGTTCTGAGTCTCCAAGGTCTTTGTTGGATTTTTTGTTGTTGTTGTTCTTTGGTCCCAGCGTTCCATCAGATTTACATGTTGGAGATATAATTAGCCATAGACTGATTGCAAAGAATCAGCCATAATTTAAAAATACGAATTAACATAAAATGGCAAGCATTAAAAGTTAATGTTAACTTGATGCTCATTTATTTTTGCATCCAAATGAGCCTTATTAAGTTACTTAGTCCATCGAAACATCAGGGTTTTTTTTCTCCTGTGTTAAGTTCTGATAACAATTTCTTGCATGTTAAACTCTGATAATAGCGTCCAATCTGCTGCTGTTGCTAATCACATTTCCGTTTCCTCTGTGACCTGGCTTAAGCTGGCATCACTGTAGTGTAGCAGATTAAAGTTCAGAATCCTTCAAAGTGCTTTCTAATGGAAATTCCGTTTTGAATGCCAGGGCCCCGTTTCTTTCCTTCATTGCCAGCACACAGTCAATAACTTTGGGCAGGTGGATGGAGTGTGTGTGTAGGCGTGGAATGGGTGGAAATGCTGTGGCCATGTGAGAAGGGAGCTTCAATAGTTAAATCAAGCCAATTGGTTTAGAATTATGATGGTTGGATTTCTAATGCATATTCAAGGAAGGCTGAAAAAATGTATGAAATTTAATTGTACCATAAAGCTGTCACCAGAAAATATATACTGAATATCAAGTAGGGCAACACTTCTTCTGGAGAGTTAATCTGTGAAAGTTGAGGAAATTTGAAGAATGCTAGAGTTGAATAAATAATAGGAAGAAATAGTGGAGCCGGGGAGCAAGACAAGCGTCCCATAAACTCAGATTTAATGGGTAAAAGATATTTGATATCTTTTTGGCATTAGCAATTTCTCTACTGAATATATATAAGGCCCATGACAAAAGTTTAAAGTGAGACTCTTAACAATATCCATACCAGGGGTTTAAAAATATGTCAATGATATTTAGGTATCCATTAATTATTATGATACCAATTGCATTAGTGTCAATGGAGTGACTTTCCTTCATATGAAACCCATTGTTCCTTTCAGCCAGTTGTAAATTGCCTGCTCCTTTTTTTTTTTTTTAATCTGTAGAGGTTGTTTCTCTAATGTATCTATCAGTCACTAGAAAAGCTTCTTAAAAATGAAGCTTTTGGGGGACACTTTTTATTGAGATAAAATCTAGTGTGAAATTAATCGTGAATCATTTTCAGTATCTTTTAGCATCTTTCCAGTGTTGTGAGACTGTCATCTCATCACCAGGGAGATCTGATGCCCACCAAGCAGTCACCCCCCAGTCCGCCCAGCCTTGCCAGTCACTTGTCTGCTTTCTCTCTCTGTGGATTTACCTCTTCTCTCTTCTTCCTGTAAAGAGATCCACATGATACGCAAACTTTCCAATCAGAGAAGATTCAACGAAGCTGATTCAGAAATGGAGGGGACAGAGTCTGAGATCCCGCGTTTTGAATGGCCCCACATGCTGCTGCTGCGATGAAATTTAATTGTACCATACGAGGTGGCTTGGGGATAGAGCTGGCGCTCCTCGGTGAGTGTGGGGCAGAGCTGACTTTAGTACGATGACCAGCCTACCGAACCACGTATGGGATCGAACAGTTCATTTGCAACAATAACGGTACTCAGAATCCAGGATCCCCAACAGATTTCTTCTTCAAGAGTGGGGGACACATCGGGACATTTGCACTTAAGTATGGTAAATCAGTTTCTCCGTTTCTATCGGCGTAAAGTATTAGTTACTTTTGTTGTTGCTGTGACTAAAGCAGCCTAAAGAAGGGTTTGTTTTTTGCTCCATCTCAGAGTGAGGAAGGCACTGTACAGGGGCGCGAGAGACTGCTGTCACCGTGTCCTCCATAAGGAAGTAAGGACAGAACGCTGGTCCTCGGCTCCCTTTCTCCTTCCCTGCTTTGTCTTAGTTGGGTTTCTATTGCCGTGACACATATCACGACCAAAAGCAGCTCCGAGGAGGAAGAGGTTTATTCTGGCTTACATCTCTCTGGTCACTGAGGGGAGTCAGGGCAGGAACTCAAGGGAGGAACTTGGAGGCAGGAAATGAAGCAATGACCTTGGAATAACACTGTTTACAGGGCTGCTCACCATGATTTGTTCAACCTGCTTTCTTATGCACCCCAGGACCACTTGACCGGAAGTGGTACCGTCCACAGTGATCTGGGCCCTCCCACATCAACCATCAATCAAGAAAATGTACCACAGGCTTGCCCACAGGCCAATCTCCTGGGGAGATTTCCTCAAATAGAAGTTCCCTCTTCCCAGCTGACTGTAGCTGTTTAAAGTCAAGTTGACATAAAACTAGCCAGCATGCCTTCTTTTTGTTCAATTTGGGATTGCAGCCTGTGGATGGTGCTGCTTGCATTCAACGCAGGTCTTTTCTTTTTGGTTAAACCTCTCTGGAAACACCCATTAGACATGCCTAGAGGAGTGTCTTCTAGATGATTCTAAATTTAGTCAAATTGCCGATGAAGATTAACTGTCACACCGGAGTTGGCACAATGCGACCCAGAGCCAAATCTATCCTTCTGACTACCTAGTAAGAATGGCTTCCACTGTTTTCAAGAATTAAGAATACGCAAAAGATGAATAATATGATAATGAGGCATCATACGAAATTAAAATTTCAGTGCCAACAAATGATTGTCTTAATAAACACATCAAGCTCATTTGTTTATGTATTGCCCGCGGCTGCTTTCAGGCTGTGACAACCCTCAACACAGACCGTATGGTCCACAAATTTCCTGTGTGGTCTGTTCCAGACACAGGTTGTCAGTCACTGGGTCCATACATTGATTTCATGATGGAAGGATGGAACAAAGACAGTGGGGGTGAACTATGAAATCTGTGTGCACAGAAAGGCAGACTGACCCCAAGTCCTAATGAAGAGAAAGCCAGGAAAATTTAGGCATATAAACCAGCAGTTAGGCATCATCAGAAAGAAAAAAAAAGTTGGTTCACAGAGATGAGCTTTACAAAGCCGAGTTAATAAAGAAGTTCTTATTTTCTACTCAGAGAGCCAAAAATTAGACTCTGCTTCTGATCAAATATTAGAACCCCTTTTCTTTCTTCTTTTTAAAGCTTCTCTCGGCTGTCTCTGGTGAGCATCCTCACATTTCCACGGCTGTAAAGCCGGATGTGAAAATGTCAAGTGCTTTTTAAGAATGGATTTTACACTTGCCATTTTCAAGTGCGGTGGATTTACACTTCAAAAAGTCTGGCGCGGCTTCATAATTGAATTGCACCTGATCTTTTCAAGTGCCAGGCACTGGAGCTGGGGTCAAGGAGAAACCCAGAACTCGACTGAGTTTTTAGAGGTTGACTCTGTGATGCTTGTAAACCCTCAAAGGGAGTAAGACACGACTCCTGGAGAAGAACTGTAGCTAAGGGAGAGACATGTTTGCTTTCTAGACTTAGCTGTTGTTGGAGGACCAGGCTGTTCATTTGTCTAAGTTATTTTTTCATATTAAGAAAGCAGATTGGAAAACCCAGGACTTATGACTATCGGGGCTACAAGGGCAATCTCAGGAAATGATGGAATAAGCTTTAAATATTGCATCAAGTTTTCATACCTTAAAGCTAGACCTCCTAAGAGGTAAGCTGTGCTCAGTCACTCAGGGTCTGCAAACCCTAAGCTTCCAGGAGGACGGAGTCTCTGGGGTTCTTGTGAACAAAGAAAAACAGACTGTATTTAACCCAGGTGTGCTCAGCCCCTGATCACTGGCAACATGGAGCTGAAGGCAGAATTGTAAACCTCCTTAAAATGTTAGGAGCTTTTTTTTTTTTTTTTGAAACTCTTTTATGTACAGTCATACTACATAGCCTGGTCATGCTGGAAATAGGTTTGTTGCTCCTGCTGCTGTTGTTGTTGCTTCTAGAGACTGCACATGGGGCCTTACACGTACAGAAACACTAAATTAGAAAATACATTGGAAGTGTGCTTTTTGTTTACTTAAAAGCTGTTGGTCAAATGTTTTGGCTAAATTTGTTCTTTGGAGTAAGAAAGTGCAGTGATTTTGTGTGTGTGTGTGTGTGTGTGTGTGTGTGTGTGTGTGTGTGTGTGCATGAATGTAGGCAGGGAAGGTAGGATACTGGATGTCATTCTCTATTCTTCTCCACTTTATTTCATGGAGAGAGGGTCTCTCCCTGCACCTGAAGCTAGGCTAGTGGACAGCAAGCCCTAGCAGTCCTCCTGTCTCTGCCCCCCACAGCACGGGTGTTGGAGGTGTTCACTCAGCCTTGCTATCCCTGTAGGTGCTGGGGATTCAAATGTAGGTCCTCATGCTTGCTCAGCAATGGTCTGAAGTACAGAACCATCTCTGTAGCCTCTTCTTTGCTTTGTATATTTTAGGGGAGAAAAAGTTTTTTTTTTTTTTTCCCACAATGCAAAGTCACAGGTAAAGTAGGAAAGTGTTTGCTGTGGCTTTTGTAGGTGAGGGAGCCTGCTTGTCAGCTATGAATGTAAGGGGCCCTAATTCCATCTTTTAAACATGATGAATGATGTCTAGACCCAGAGGAAGCAACAGGAGAAAGACCCCAGGGTTACTGCTGCAGATTTGAGAGACAGTCTCAAAGGTCCACTGCCTTTTCCTACTTTGTCTCAATGTTCCCTGCATGTAGTGGGACAAACTGCAAGGTCTAAGGACATGTATCAGGTACCTAGAGATGTCTTTTGCATCTGTCCCCTTTGTCTAGTGTGGAGTTAGATTCCTGTTCATCTCTGCATGAATATGTGTTCATCATTACAGGAGTGTCTATCTAAAAGTAGGTGATTAACAGTTGACTAGCCCTCGATTTACTAAACCGGCTCACCTGTCTCAAGGCTAAAGGCATGAGGTTTTTAAGGACATCTGTGAGCTTCCACATGTCCTGTGCTAGGTTTCATGGAATGGAGAAATCTCCACTCACTGTCTCGAGCCAGGTGTCACCTTGGATTCCAGGAATAGTAGAGTCTCCCAGAGAGAATCACCCAATGACAACACTTCCTCTGAGGATCAGCGAGACTATGAGGCAAGCTGAGGCTGCTCCCAGCCCTCTCATGAAAACAGGATTCTCTCCTCAAGCAATATGAACGTCTCTGGGCACACCTTGCAGAACTACAATGAAGATGATGGTGAAGGAGACACAATTTTACCAATACCACTTAGCCACACACATTTCATCCTCTCTAGCTTAATTCTTCCTCCACTGGACCTAAAGCTCATGTCTGGACCCTGGAGAGCAGGTGAATGCTGTGGGATGGTCTGTATGTCAAATCTGTTGCTCTGATTGGTCAATAAATAAAACATTGATTGGCCAGTGGCCAGGCAGGAAGTATAGGTGGGACTAACAGAGAGGAGAATTGAGAGAACAGGAAGGAGGAAGGAGACACTGCCAGCCGCCGCCATGACAAGCAGCATGTGAAGATGCCGGTAAGCCACGAGCCACATGGCAAGATATAGATTTATAAAAATGGATTAATTTAAGATATAAGAACAGTTAGCAAGAAGCCTGCCACGGCCATACAGTTTGTAAGCAATGTAAGTCTCTGTGCTTACTTGGTTGGGTCTGAGCGACTGTGGGACTGGTGGGTGACAGAGGTTTGTCCTGACTGTGGGCCAGGCAGGAAAACGCTAGCTACAGGTGAATGTTTGTCATCTCATTTTCTTTGGAATGAGTAGACACACCTAACTTGATGAAAGAACCACAGCTGGGCCTCTGGCCTAGGTCTCTAGTTGCAAACCTAGTTCTTCACATAGGATCCTAGATGCTCACTGCAAGTTCATGGGTGTGGTGGTTTGAAAGAAAATGGCCCCCAAAGGGAGTGGCACTATTAGGAGGGGTGGCCTTGTTGGAGGAAGTGTAGAGTTGTTGGAGGAAGTGTGCCACTGGAGGTGGGCTCATATATACTCAAGCCACACCCAGTGAGACAGACCACTTCCTTTAGCCTGCAGGATCAAGATGGAGCAACTCCTTCTCCAGCACCATGTCTGCCTGCACGCTGCCATGTTCCCTACCATGAAGATAATGGACTAAACTTGTGAACTGTCAGCTGCCACCTCAATGAAATATCTTCCTTTATAAGAGTCGCTGTGGTCGTGGTATCTCTTCACAACAATAGAAACCCAAACTAAGACAGAAGTTGGTATCAGGAACTGGGATATTGCTGTGGGATAGAGCAGACCACGTTTTTGTCTGAAGGGATATGCATTGGTTAAGCGGCGGCGGCCATGCCGACGGAGGAGAGTGCTGGAAGAATCGGTGACAGAAAGAGTCACGAGCCATGGTTACCTTTCTAGAGCTTTATTGGGGGGGG
>CABHPH010159759.1:10810-60090 GCA_902168325.1 Peromyscus nudipes
GTTGGGGGGGGGAGGAGAGAATGCACAGAGGGCACGCCCGCTTTTTAGGCTGGGACATCGTCGCAGGCTGGTGACGTAATTAAGGACATAGTCCTTACAATATGGACTTTGGAACTGCGGATTAGAAAAGCAGTTGAATGCTCTAAGTGGTTTTTCATGGGTCATGGAAGGCAGTGGTGCTGAGGGTGATTTGAACTATGCGGGACTGGCTCAAGAGGCTTCAGAGGAGAAGAATACTAATACCTGGCTTAGAGATCATGGTATTTTGGTGAAGACTGTGGCTGCCTTTTGCCCTTGTCCAAAGAGTCTGCCTGAGGCTAAAGTGAAGAGTTTTGCATTAATTCCGTTGGCAGAGGAAATCTCAAAACAGCCTAGTATAGACTCCGTCGTGTGGTTACTAGTGTTCATGCTTACAAAGACTTATAATGAGAAAGAACAATTTGAGGAGAAAAGGAGTGTTGGGGGATATTCAATCACAGTGTGAACCCCGAGTTTGCATTTGCATTAATTAAACGAAATTAACCTTGGGTCAGGAGGCTGAGTTTGCAACTAGTTAACAGAAAGTAATAACATAGTGTCAGAGGGCATCTTGAAGAGACAGAGATGCACCAGAAGTAGTAGGGAGGGATTTGGAGTGGCAAGGCTTTGTTTGTTTGTTTGTTTGTTTGTTTGGCAGAGTAGAAGAGTGTAAGAGTTCGTAATAAGCCTGAGCTAATGACCAAACATTCATAATTAATATAAGCCTCTGTGTGATAATTTGGGAAGCAGCTGCAGAATGGGACAGAGAAAAGCCTGTGTTTAGAGGGGTGTCCCTGAATGGAGGCCTACAGAGGCCATTGTGTGAAGCTGTGAAGGTGAAGCCTGGATTGCCTTGGAGACCCCAAGATGTTAGGTGCCAGAGCCATGAGATACCTTCCAAGGAAAGCTGCTAACAGGGAGTCGAACCAGTCCAAGAGAAAGAAGTGTGTTGCAGTCAACAAAGCTGAAAGGAGTTGGAGATTTGAAGAGCATTTTGACATCAGACATAGAGATGTAGAGTTCGGAGTTTGTCCAGCTGGTTTGGTCTTGCTTTGGATCAGTATTTCCTCACTGTGCCCCCTTCCCTACATTTTGGTATGGTAATGTATACCCTGCGCCATTATATGTTGGAAGTATGTGATCTGCTTTTTGACTTTGATTCTACAGGATATTACATGTCAGGAGATTGCATGAATCTTAGAAGAGACTTTGAACTTTACACTTTTAAATAAGTTTGAGACTGTTACAGACTATGGGACTTTTGAAGTTGGACTGAATACATTTTTGCATTATGATATGGCTAAATGCCTTAGGGGGCCAGGGAGTGGAATGTGGTGGTTTGAAAGAAAATGGTTGTAGCTGGAATTTTCTCTGGTACCATCCGGCCCTGTCCAGCCCCGCGGTCCTGCAGCCACTTATAAAATAATCATTCAGAGGCTTATATTAATTACCAATTATATGGCCTATGGCAGGCTTCTTGCTAGCTAGCTCTTATAACTTAACCCATTTCTATTAATCTATAAGTTGCCATGAGGCTGTGGCATTACTAGTCTGCTGGCATCTTGCTGCTCCTTTGGCGGTGGCTGGTGTCTCCCTCTCCTCTCCTTTCTTCTCTCTGTCTATCTGCTTGGATTTCCTGCCTGCCTCTAAGCTGCCTTGCCATAGGCCAGTGCAGCTTTATTTATCAGCCAGTCAGAGCAACACATATTCACAGCATACAGAAAGACATCCCACAGCAAATGGTCCCCAAAGAGAGTGGCACTATTAGGAGGTGTGGCCTTTTTGGAATAAGTGTGTCACTGTGGAGGCAGACTCTGAGGTCTCATATATATGTTCAAGCCATGGCCAATGAGACAGACCACTCCCTGTTGCCTGAGGGATCAAGATGTAGCAGCTCTTTGACTGGTACCATGTTTGCCTGTATGCTGCCATGATGATAATGGACTAAATCTCTGAAACTGTAAGCTGCCACCTCCATGAAATGTTTTTCTTTATAAGAGTTGCTATGGTCATGGTGTCTCTTCACAGCAATAGAAACCCTAACTAAGACAATGGAGTTCCCTCAAATATCCTCTGGTTCCACAACTCATTAGAAAGAGTCACAAAACTCACTGAAGCCAATAGGACTCAGTGCTATGCCTCATCACAGGAAAAGGACATGAGTCAGAAGCAGTCATCAAAAGACAGAATTTGGAGGTTCCAGGAATCATTATTGTTTAAATGTTTCTTGCAGTATTGCCAACCAGGGAATTTGATTTGAACTACTGTAGTGTCCAGTTAAAATTTTTTTTTAATTTACTAATTTTTTATATTATGTATTTTGCCTGCATGCATGTATGTGCACCACATGCCTGAGGAGTTCAGAAGAGGTCATTGGATCCCCTGGAACTAGAGTTCCAGATAATTTTAAGCCACTATGTGGGTACTAGAAACTGAACTGTGTCCTCTCCAAGAGCAACAAATGCTCTTAAACCACTGGGCCATCTTTCCAGTCTCATGATACCTAGTTTTGAGTGTGCCTAGTGTACTTCATTGATTGCCCATGTGGTTGGAGTCAGTTATGAGATCAAGTGATACCTGAAGTTCCCACCTAGATCATGGTCAGCCCCCCCACCAAAGACTGGCCAGACTCATCTATAAACAGAAACACAACAGAAAAGACTTCCCAGAATGGAGGGCCAAGGCTGGGTTTTGCTTTGGGTAAAGAATATTGTTTTTGCGCAATTTCCTTTCAAAAGGGAAATAAAAGTAATTTTTTAAGAACCATTGTTATCAAAAGATTGAAGTCTTTGTATTATTACTCATATATAGCTCCATAAGCTCTTGGTTTTACATTTGAAATTCAGGAGTGAATGGATAATTAGGGTTCTTTGGTCCCTCACTGTGTTCCTCATCCATATTCCAAAGACAAAGACTTTTGTTTGTGTATTTCTTTAGGGAATAGTAAGACGATTTAAGACAGACATTTTCAAAACAACTGATCCCTCCTATAAAACCAGAGCAGATGCAGTTCTAAATCCACAAGGATTACATGTTCAGAAGAAAATACAAATCAACTTTATCCTTTTTCATTAGTTACAACTTTTTAAGACTAGTTTTATTGTTTTTGAAACAATAATATATACTTATTACAATGCCTTCAAATGGCAGGGGAAAAAAAGGAAAACTCATTAGGCGTTTCATCACGCAGGTACAAACATGTTGATTGCCCTTGTTCCTTGTTATCAGTTTTAACATGTTGTAGGTATTGTTTTTATTTGCTTTCTCATCTGTCATCTTCACAAGATCATGAGTTGAGTAAGGGCAAAGGACACATCTCTTGTGTTTACATCTTAGGGTCCGACTCAGTCCCCCATGATTTACTTATGGGTGACTGGTGAACATCCACCCTAGGAGCAATCTGTTGCTCATATATGCAAATAAACAGCTATATAGCGTATAATCCATGATGCTAGAACTTGATGTATGCTTTATTTTATTTGTATATTCCAATTTGTCTGGAATAGAGTTCAGCCAGTTATCAGCAGCACCTGAGTTCATTCAGCATCCCATCCCCTTTTTTTGTGTAAATAAAGTTTTATTGCAGCCCATTTGTTTACATATTACCTGGTGCTATTTTTTTCATATTACAGTGGCAGAGTTGTGCAGCTGTGCAGAGACTCTAGTGTAGATTATGAAGTATTTATGATATGGATTATGATGTGGATTTATAATCAAGCTGATCCCCTGAAACTGGAGTTCCAGATGGTGGTGAGCCACCATATGGATGCTGGGAACAGAACCAGGTCCTTTCCAAGAGCAACAACTGCTTACTACTTACAAGCAAGTGACCTCTTACTTAGTATATACTCAATAAACATTTGTTGCATGAATACATTTTATATAAAATTTACTTTACAAGATGCTCTTGATTTCAAATATTCTCAAATGTATCAAACATCTGAGGCATATAATTATCTTAAATAATTGTGTTAATTTTATTTGCATACCATGTGTCTTTGACTATTGCCTCTTATTGTGTTAAATCTGTTTCCTCTTTTTTTCCTACTGTACACAGCAATGCTGTGAACATGTCTCTCTTTGTGCATGTGCCTCTGTGTCTGAGTAGATTTATAGAGGTGGACCTGTCACATTTTTATATTTTTGCTATCTCTAGGCAACTCATCTCTTCGAAAAGCACCAATGTTGACTTTCTCCAGCATCATTCTCCTCGATTCTACCTACATGTGACATTAAGAGCAAGACTGCTTTTTTCAAATGAGTCAAGTATGGAAAAAAAACGTCAGCTGGCCATCAGTCTCCCTCTAAGCCTCTTTGGTAATGCCGAATGGCCTTGCCACATGATGGAAGACCTAAATGGCTTTTACTTGCCAAGTTAAGAGCATGGTGGTGCCCTTGATTACATTTACATTTGCTACTAATTCCCACCCCTCGGAACACAGGGGGAATCATTATGATAATGAAGTCTGCTATTTTTAAACAAATGTATGCATGTACATTTTGGAAATAGGAATGTGTGTTCTTCAAAGAGTGAAAAGTGCTAACCTATAATTCATTTGTTCAGTGTAAAACATAGGATCCTCAATGAAACAGGACTAAAGCTTTGTAAAACAGGGCTCATTCACCTTTAGAAATAATGGGTGGCCAATCCAGTTGTTTGGGTTACTACTGGTTACAGGTGTGGATTGACAATGATGTTTTTGGAAATGAGTCTTATTTAAGAGTTCATGAAACCATGGTCTGAATGCCTGCTATTGTCCTCTACCTTGCCAGGATGAGCTTGTCTGCGTGTTTAGGCATACCTCTGGTTTACAGGTGTGGAAAACACCTTGCTTCAGGGGTCTGAAGAGCCATTCTGTCCTTAGGCGTTTCTGAAAAGTGGCTGGAAGCTGCAGTGGAGTTGCCTTGGAGGAGCCCATTGAGGGATGGGAGTGGGAGGGGGGCTGAGTTCCCAGAACAGAGTGCTAGCAGCTTACTTTTAAATCTGTCAAGAAGATTACTGACCTTCCCTTTGATGCGGTGCAAAAGTGAGCGGATTGAGAAGGACGATTTCAGAGCTCTTAGTCACAGATGGAAGTCGGTATTCGGGAGGAAGAAAGGCTGGTCTTGTGCTGAGCCGAGGGGCCGGATAACTTCATTGTTGCAGCGCTCTGCCCCTCCTAATGACTTCGAGCTGCCAACACAAACAGCCAAGTGTGTAATGGAATCCATGGAGCTGTGAAGCAGGCAGACTACCGTGAAGAAGTCAAGGAAGGCAAGAGCAGTGTCTTGCTGAGATGCCACAGTGCATGGCTCTGGGGCACCCAGCTGTTCTGTCCTCTGGGGCATGAGGACCGGGGCAAAGGACATAATAAAGAAGCACAAACAGGGATCTTGGGGCCAGAAAGCATTCTGAGCCGTTGCCCCATCCCTGAAGGCTTTGGTTGTCTATAGATGCCAGCACCTTGGCTTTTGTGAGGAGAAAGCCCGAGACACTGGGGAAGATCTGGCATCTCCTTGCAAATGTGCAAATACTGTATAGGAGGGACCATTTTCTCTTTTGGACTTTCAGCTGACTTTCCTTGTCTTAGACCACAGCCACTCAGGCAATTGATCCCTCAAGAGAAAATGATGGCTTACCCAGGAAAATGAACTACCTTTAGGACCACTTTCAGAATTTGATGGGCAGTAAAATCTCTCCTTTTGAACAGTGTGCTTTGAGTCGGGCATCATACAAACATCTTCATTTCAGTTCTTCTTGTGGCTGTCTACACATCAGAACAGAACAAAGAATGTTAGCAATCACCTGGCAGCTTTGCCAATGGAAACAAAACATTCTGATGTGTACCTGACAGGTGCAAGCTGTACACAGAGCCCAGATTAGCTGGATAATTGCCATCTTTGTTTCTAACTTCCTCCCAGTTTCCCTTACAAATTACAATTGACAACTAGAACTTGACCAGAGAAGAAAATCCATATGATTGCTGATCGGATCCCTCAGGAATAGGGTATATTTATTTGTTAAGTGACTTCCAAAGGTTATTTGCTGAGAGACAGGGGATAAACTGGGACTTCTAAATGAAGATTATTGACTCACTCCTAGGCTCCCTCCATTAAGAGGACGTCAGTATAAAAAGCCTCAAGTGGGTTACACTGTAGGTAGAGATGAGACATTCGGTAGATAGGGCTGGCTCGTCAAAATGAGATGCAGGTAGTCCTGAATTATTCAGGTATCTTTTTATTCTGCAAAGAGCTTATCATGGTGGGTGGACCTGAAAGTGGCAGCGTTAATTATTCTGTGGATGCTTTATTGTGATTGATTCGGGTGGAACATCTGCCTTTTGCAGTCCTGGTTTTCCCCAGACTGAAGTTGTGGTAACCTTTTATTTTTTATTTTTTCCTTCCTCAGTAATGCCTTCCTACAGTAGAAAAGATTCAAAATTACCTTTGGAGGGCAATATGCTTTCAATTTCAAAACACCCCCTTAGCTTACCACCAAGTGAAGATGAACTTGCTTTCCTGTGCTTGTCAGGCTTTCTGATTTTCACCCAAGGATGCTAACTTTATTAATAGCTTAACTTCATGCTCCAGTACAAGGACCTTCAGTGAAGTGATGGTACGAACTAGCCATACTCTGGTCATTTATGAGGAGTCTGACATTAAACTGCCGTATGCATTATCCCTTAAATGCTCCATCAGTGAAGAATGAGAATATTCATGGAGGACAATGTGGACACCATGAAATTGAAAAAAAGTGTTAAAATGTTTTTTCATATAATATATTTTGGTCATATTCTTTCTCTTCCCCAGGCTCCTCCCAGGTCCCTGTCTCCCTCCCTACCCAATTACATATTTTTTCTTGCTCTTAACAACAACAACAACAACCAAACAAAATAAACAAATACAAAACCCAAACCAAAGAAGCACAAAAAGTATAAGGACACACACCCGAAAAACCAAAGGAAAACATGGAGTCTGTGTTGGCCGACTACCACTGAGCATGAGGCCTGCTCTGGGGTATGGTTGGTATACTTAGTAGCACTCCATCAAAGAAAATTGATTTCCCTTCCTTCTCCTAACAGCTATCAATTCTAAGTAGCTTCTTGTTTAGGGGTGGGACTTGGTGTCCTTTTCCCCTTCTGTGCTGGGATTTCGTCTGGTTTGAACCTATACAGGTCCTGTGCATGCTGCCACAGTCTCTGTGAGTCCCTATGTGTATCTGCCCTATTGTGTCTGGAAAGCAGTCTCCTTGGAGTCATCCACTATCTCTGGATCTTACAGTCTTTCCTCCTCTTCCTCATAGACTCCTGAGTGTAACACAAATTGCTAAGTGGTCTTATTAATAAAAAACCCAGAGCCAGATATTGGAATGAAAACCAAGAGATCAGAGGAATAGGAGAAGTCACAGCCAACATCACCTTACTGACGCCTCGGTTTCAAAAAAAAAAAAAAGCTACTTTCTGTATACCCACACCTATATGCCTTTCTCTTCTCTTCTACCATCTCACTTCCTCTCTCCGCCCAGCTACATCAACTTCCTGTCTGTCTGTACAGACCTCCAGACCTTTATGGTTAGTGCTGGGATTAAAGGTGTGTGTGACCATGCCTGGCTCTGTTCCCAGTGTGGCCTTGAACTCACAGAGATCTGGTTGGCTCTCTTCCTTCCGAATGCTAGGATAAAAGGCGTTTGTGCTACCATAGCACCTGACGTCTATGTTTACTGTAGTGGCTGCCTTTTTCCTCTGATCCTCAGATAAGCTTTATTAGGGTGCACAATATTTTGGGGGATACTATATATCACCACACCTGAACCTTGAGGTGAAGGATGTGATAACATCCCATTTAGGGGGGAGTGCTCCACAGTCTCTCACTCTCTGCATGTTGTCCAGTGTGAGTCTTTATTAGTTCCCATCTACTGCAAGAAGAAGCTTCTCTGATGAGAGATGAGCAACACACTGATCTATGGGTATAGCAATAGGGGAGGCCATGAAATTTAAATGTTCTTCTAGGAGAACTAAAAATACCGCTACATTAAGACAGACCTACAGACATGAACACATAGATTCATACCATTCCCCGGCAGACTGGCTTAAAAAAAATGTTATCCATTTATTTAATTATTTGCTTTCTGTCTTGATGCTGCTTTTGTTTGCTCCAGACAGTACTGGTTTTAGAACTGAAGTTCTGTACTAGTGTATTACTTTAAGGTGTGCTACTTTTGTTTATGTTGCATTTGTTTAACTCTGTGAAGCTGTGTTACCGTGCCTGTCTAAAACACCTGATGGTCTAATAAAAAGCTGAACGACCAATAGCAAGGTAGGAGAAAGGATAGGTGGGGCTGGCAGGCAGAGAGAATATGTAGGAGAAAACTGTGAAGGAAAAAAAGGAACCAGAGAAGGAGGAGGACATCAGGGGCCAGCCACCCAGCTACACAGCCAGCAATGGAGTAAGAGTAAGATTTATAGAAGTAAGAGAATGGGAAAAGCCCAGAGGCAAAAGGTAGATGGGATAATTTAAGTTTAGGAAAGCTGGCTAGAAACTAAGCCAAGCTAAGGCTGAACATTCGTAAGTAAGAATAAGGCTCTGTGTGTGATTTATTTAGGAGCTGGGTGGCAGGCCCCCCAAAAGAGCAAAATACCAACAACAACATTCTCCTGTCTAACGGAACCTCTTAGACCCAGACAAATTTGGCTGGCTGGTTGACCTACCAGCCAATCAAATACTGCAGAACTCACTTGTGCATGCCATTTGAGGCTGTGAAAGTCTTTGTATGGTTTCTCAGGAGGCGATTCTCTTTGCTCTTAGCTTCTGCTGAACAACTGTGTGTTTAACCCATATAATCAGCTTTTACAGCCTAAGCCAAATGCACACCTTTAGTTCCAAGTTATGTGCTATTCCATACCCCTGACCCAAAATATGTGTTATCATAATTATTTGCTTAAATCAGTTATAGGTTGAAAGCAACCGTAAACAAAACTAATATCCCATAAATGTTGGAGGCAGCGTGTGGCTATAGATGATAACATCTGATTGTGGTTCTGAGGGCTGTTCTGGGTCAGTGTAGTGACTTCTTCCCTCCTAAAGCCCTGTTAAGATTTCTGCAGCAGGTCGCCCCCATTTCTTTCTCGTAGGATGTTATCTGTGCTGTTCAATCAATTCAGAGCAAAGCCCTTTTTAGGGACAAGCACAACAGACACACACTCACACAGTCATAGACTCACACACACATAGACACATACATACAGAGGCACAGCACACAGTCATAGACACACACACACACACACACACACAGGCTCAACACACTGGCAGATGACACACGTACAAAGACAGGCAACACAGACAGGTCAGTAACCACAAACTATAGACGGAAGACACAGGGAGACAAGTAGAGAATTCGAATTCAGGCTTAATCTTTGTCGATGACTCCGAGAGGAAACCCCCCCCCTCTTTGTCTTTCCAATCCTCAGTGGGACACTGACACTTTTTTGTGCCACCTCTGTGGTTTTCTTAATGCATAATCGACACAGGTTGTTAGGAAAATGTTTAACAGATTAACAGCAAAACAAAACGGCGTAAGATATTTGATGTATTATTTGAAGGCCTCTGGCTGGAGATTTCTTGGGAATGTTTTGGGCCCTTGGGATGAGAAAGTAGAAGACTGAGGAGTGGGTATGAAGCTGGCTGGGAAGCCTTGCTGTTTCCTGTTTGTGGTATGGGTTCTTTCCAATTTGAGTATTCCTAGGTTTCACACCTGCTTCTCTTTCTTTTTGTCAAGCTTGAGCTGTGTGAAACCAAAGTAGGAAAAAAAATGTAAATAAGAACAGTTAAACACAATGAAAGTATTTTAATAAGGTGGGGCTGGGATAAGGCTCAGTCAGTACAGTGCTTGCCACTCAAACTTGAGGACCTGAGTTTGACACGCCCTCCATTGACCTCTACACACATGTACAAGTGAACCCGTACACGCGGACTTGTCCACGAGCATGCAAAATAAAAAATGGAAATTAAAAAATGAAAATAGGCAAAGCAGTTTTAAGGCTTAAACTTAAGATACTTACCAACTTAAAAATAAGAGGTGACTATTGGTCTGATACCTAGCTGGGTTGGTTGTGTGCTTACCTAACATGTACAAAGCCTTGGCTTGACCTTCAGCACCACATGAAACAGGGTTGGTCATGTATACCTGAAGTGGAGGCAGGAGGATTAGAAGTCCAAGGTCATTCTTAGCTGGAATTGAGTTCTAGCTAGACTGGGCTACATAGTATTCTTTGTCAAAAACAAAACCAAACAAAAATAACCCCCAAATAAACCTATCAATGTGTAATACTTTAAAATATTTTAAAACAGATGAGTGCAAAAATATGTAAAGACAATAAGGACAACACACACACACATACAAACACACATAAGATTCATGAGATTTAAAGCAAATTAAATAATGCTGAGTTTAATAAACACAACATGGGATTTATAGTGAGATAAGCTAGAAATAAAGTATAGAGCTTTTTGAAATTGCTTTGAATAACTTTGGTGTAATATTTCATACATGTTGATTGGAAGAGTTGTTTTGGCCTCAAATCTATTTAAATTAAAGCCATGAAGGGGGAGACGAGTATATTCACCTCATTAAACGGTTTCATGTTGAGTCCTTGATCCTCCAAGGAGCCACTCAGTACAGTTTGCCTACAGCGTGAGTTTTTCGAGAAACTCTGAATGAAGAATAGCTGAGTTTAGGAATGTACTGTTTCTAAGAGGTGCCTGGAAGCTGAGAAGGCAGTCTGGAGACACCACGTCTCTGTGTTACCCCACAGATTCAGAAAGGCAGAAGTTGATGACTAAAATGTCTGTTTCTGATTATTGTTGGATACTGCAGATTGTTAAAGGTACCCACCCATTCTTGGATTCTTTCCAATTTATGGAATCAGGCTTCCTGCAGCTTCTGCCCATGAATTAGTGGTCTAGTTAAGTGTGACAGGTGGTGCCCGAACCCACTAAAGCTTGAGAATCACTGTTCCAAATGACAGCGGTCATGGCCTTAGCGTAGGGGCACAAAGAATTCCTGATGACACCCGGTGTCAGACAGAGTACCCGAGAGACTGTCGAGGGTCTTTAGTACTTACATTTGAAAAATCAGCTGTCGTCCAGCTGCAATTGACACAGAGAAGAGAAAATCATGTAAGGGATGCTTATCAAATTTGTAGATAACTTAATAGAAGGAGGGTAACATGATAGATGAGAACATTAAAGTTCAAAAGAGTCTTGACAGGCTGTGAAATAGGCCTGAAATTAAGATGTTGCAATATAACCAGGATAAACGTAAAATCCTTTATTTGGGTTGACAAAAAAATCCACTACACAAGGTCAAGATGGAAGAAAGCAACTCAGTAAACATTTAAAGGCGAGGGCTTGGGAGATTTTTTTTTTTTACCTCTGACTATGCTTGAAGCCTCCAGCACGCGGAAGTTAACAAAGCCAAGGACAGTGTGGGGCCTGGACAGATGCGGGAGACAGTCTGGGGAAAAGCAGAGTCTCTGCTCGCTGATACAGGAAGGGGTTGGTGGCCCAGAATCCAGAAGCGGTCAGGCTGAGAGGGACCCTAATTATATTAAGTGAAGGACAGCTGCTGCACTCTGACCTGAAGAGAGTGGCTTTTCCTGCATATTTTAAGGTATCTGTCACTGATGGAGGGCAGATGATGCAGTGAGAGCTCTAGATCTCTAGATCTGATGGCTAGGGCCACAGGAGCGAGATGAGGACCAAGGGGACCAAAGGGACTGGGGGTGCCGAAAGTCGGTTTAGTTGAACAGTGGGTCAGAAGGCTGGAGATCAGAGAGGAAGGGAGAGGCGAACACACGGAAGTTGTTCACAACTGTTTCTAGAATCTTGGTAGTGAAAGGGGAAGTGTCTTAGTGAGGGTTTCTATGGCTGTGAAGAGACACCATGACCACAGCAAGTCTTATAAGGGAGAACGTTTAATTTGGACTGGCTTACAGTTTCAGAGGTTTGGCAGGAAGCATGGCAGTGTGTAGGCAGACATGGTGCTAGAGAAAGAATTGAGAGCTCTGTATCTGGATCAGCAGGCAGCAGGAAGTGAACTGTGAGTCATTAGGAAGGCTTGAGCTTCTGAGACCTTAAAGCCCACCCCCCCAGTGACAAACTTCCTCCAACAAAGCCACACCTGCTCTAACATGGCCACACCTCCTAATAGTGCCACTTCCTGTGAACTTGTAGGGGCCATTTTCTTTCAAACCACCACAGGAAGGAATTGAGTAAATCTCCAAAAAGATACACAGTGTAATTGTAGTTTTATTTTAAGATAGGAAAGTCTTGTGGGTATTTCACTGGGTGACTGGATCTATGTTTGCAGATTTGTCTGTTATTGAACCTAACTACTAATACAGCCCACCTTTTTCACTCTTAGATATACCCCAATATGGACAATGGATCCCACCTTGTCACAACGTGTGAAGGGTGAAGGAGAGAGCTGGTAGGGAGAGTGTGAGCTTGAAGATCTGGTAGTGAGCATGTGCAATGAAGGAGTAAGTCCTGCCAGGTCCTGGCTGGTGAGGCTCTGGGAGGAGCTGTGAAGTCAATGGCCAAAGGCCACATCCTAACCTCTATAGGACTCAACCAGACTGAGCATTCAGGCTGGCAGTGATGATTTTTCTCATTCTAACTGGGAGTTCTCAAGAAGAGAAGCCACTGGGACCTCACGGGATATTGTCAGAGGCACTCTGGGGCAGTGTCTGTCTGGGGACCACTCAGGAGACCACCCAAAGGCCAGCTACAATGTTGGATGTAGGCAGTTTGCCAGAGCTCTATGAGCATCCCCTCTGTTGGGATTTCTCTCTCCTGAGTGGATTGGAAAGACCCTGTTGTAGGAGCAATAGACAAAAGTAGACACCTATTAGTCAGAGTGAGTGCTGTCCATCTAAACCTCAAAACCATCATAAATCTACCATCAGCCAAGGCTGTGGACATGGTTGCTTTTCTGAATGCATGCTTAATAGGATGCACAGATATGGTGAACCTGTGGAATTCCTACTTATAAAAGACAGACGTAATGCCCTGGGCTTTCAAGTGCAGTGGAACTCTGGACCACTAGCATCCTTCTAAATGTGCTGTTATTAGCCTCTGTGGAGCTGTATTTCTCCCAAATGTGAAGGCTCAATAAGGACCCTGTCTCTCACCTGCAGTTAAAAGCCTTGGCATTGTGGTTAAGGAAATCCAGCTAGAAGCTGGCTTCCATTACCTCCCAATTATTGTTTGCCTTTGGGCAAAGGATGTCATGTTATAGCTGAGCATCATTTTCCTTAGGTGGGTATGGAAAGATGGTAATACTTACATCATTAATATGTTGTGAAAAATAAACAAGGTATATATATATAAAATAAGATGTATATAATAATAATATTACTATAAAGTTGAACAGTTATTATTTTTATTGTTCATATCACATTGCCGTGTAAGTAAGCTCTTTGAAGAAAATTCAGATATAGCCAGAGAGTGCTTGAATTTAGACACATTCACGAAATACTTACTGAGTACCGTGGATGTTGATGAAGGACTATGTAGTTCTAGAAAGTTCCTTCTCAGTGGAGAGCTTTGCTGTGCATGCCTGGAATTGCCATCTCACTTTGAAGGAAGCATGGCCTCCCTGTGAAGGACTTCGGTTTCACTGAATATTGTTCAAGACTGACAGCAATAGGGCCCTCCACTGTAAGGCTGTGTGAACTGCAGCTCTGGACCAGGCTCTTACTGGAGTCTCTGTGGATTAGAAAGCCTGTCACAACTTGGGCAGTTGGGAAGAGTCAGAAAAGGAGCTTTGTTCCTGGGTGAGCACAGGGCAGACCAGAGGCTAATGGCCTGATCTATCCCCAGAGTACTTTTACAGCAATTCAGGGTTGCATAGGAAAACAAACAAAAAAAAAAACAAAAAAAAAAAAAAAAAAAAAAAACCAACCCAAAGGCAGTGATTGGGAGTTTCCATGGCAACGGGTTGTCGGGCACTGGCCAAGGCCTGGTTGATGGTGATGTGGAATTAATATCTCAGAATCTCCACCAAGGGCTTGTTGGTACCAAGAAAATATCTGCTGCTTAGGGGTAGTTTAGTTCTTTTTCATCAAGTATCCATCCATCAGGCCAAGAAAATTATAAGGGAGACTCAGGAGAAGTCAGAAGGAAGGAAGGGAAACAAGATGGAGCAGAAGTAAGATGCACATTTTCAATACAGGTGTGTGCGTGCGTGTGTGTGTGTGTGTGTGTGTGTGTGTGTGTGTCCATGCCTGTCTCTCTGTGTGTGAGCCATCACTTCATCACAGGTAAAGTGGTGAGCAGGATGGACAGATCTCTCACTTCCTTCCCTTTTCATTGAACTCAGCTAGGTTTGTCTATCTCCTTCTGAACTAGAACGTGGATGGAGCAGTTTTCATGAGAACAGGCGAGGTTATACTGGCTGGTCGGTAACTTGTAGCAACTGCTTTTTAGATAGGTACGAGTTCAAATTTGGTGCCAAATTTAATCCATGCTCTCTGCCAGGACTGAAGTTTAGGTAAACATGACAAAGTAGAACAGCTCTGGAATTAGTCATTTCCCACTGTAAAAATTTAGATGTCTTTATGTTTATTTTAGGTGTGTGGATGTCTCACCTGTGTGTTTGTACACCACCCGCATGCATACGGTGCCAGCGGAGGCCAGAAGAGCACGTGTGATCCCCTGAGATTGGAGTTACGGATGCCAGGAACTAAACACTGATTCTCCACAAGAGCAGCCAGTGCTCTTAACCACTGAGCCATCTCTCCAGCCCTTTCTAGTCTTTTTTTTTTTTTTTTTTTTAAAGATCTTCTTGTGGTTAGAAGTGACCCGACTGGCCTCTACCATCACTGACAACTTTAAAGAACGTTGCCTTTTCCCTCTCTCCCAATATTTATTTAACTTCTATTTTGTGCAACTAGGGGCTGAATGAACAGGTCAATGTGCTTTTAAAACACTTTAAAACATGTCTGCCTGTAGCCGTTCACCTTTGCAACTAGCCTGTCTTTTTTCTCTTCACAGATAGAGTTTGACTCACTTTTCTTAGTATTTTTGTTTTTTTTCCCCCTCAACTGCTAATAGTTGTCAGAACTGAGTCTCAGCAAGGAATATTTAAGGTTGTAACAAGGCCTTAAATTCTGAGTTGTCCCGTTTAGATCATATGCCTGATAATAATACCCAGAATCCTCAGCTTGAATCCAGAAAGTACCTTTCCGCTCTGTACACATCTCTTTTTACTGAAAGTGAGAGATCTGCAAACTTAACAAAAGACCCTCAGTCAGAAGCTTGCACGAAACAAGCAGAGAAGCTACCGATGCTGGGGACTTCCCATACTGTAGGGGACATGGTAAGGGCCCCACTGCAGAAACTGAGTCAGAACTGAGGCTCAGGAGTTCTCAGGATCCTTCAGCCCGAGTTCTCTCAGCTGAGAGGCAACAGTATTAACATTCTGCTGAAGTACAGGAATTGAAACTCCTTTGTAATTCTTGATTGATTTTATTTTTCTTTGAGGCCCCAATTTTAGCTTTTGTAATTTGCCTTAAAAGCAAAGTCTGATGAACCTGATAGCAGGCCCGTCATTGATATTCCTTAATAATGCCAGGGCTGGTCGTGATGTCAGTACCAGTAGTCAAGACAGATGGACAGAGACTGACTATAACAGTATATAATCGACATGTCACTAGCAGTCCTATGGTTTGAAGTAATAATGAAAATGTCATTTCGAGTTATCCCATCATTTATTAAGAAGATGTAAATGAAGCCCTCAACACACAGGCTAAGATCCATGGGTGTCCTTTAGCTGTTGGCTGCAGGGTCACTGTTCTCAAGCGTGTGGGACACGGGCCACACTGCCACTCACCTCTCCCCTAGGCGTTTGCACAGTGGGAGGTCCAAGCTGTCAAAGGAGTTTAGATTTAGAATCGTCATGCTGGGTTCAACTCCAGGGTGGCACATTTACACACTGCGATGCATGCAACTGTGATTCTGTTTGCTAGAGTGAAGAAAAAAAAAATGAGGGTGAGGATGCTTTTCTCAGCATGGTTCTGAAGAGTTATTGCGGGGACCTGTAGAAGTTCTGCATACACAGTCTGGTGACTTGCCAAGTACCTGGCTATGGTTTTTAAAAATTACTACATTAGCTTATTTATTTGTCGTGTACGCTCATGTGCTGTGGTGTGCGTATGAGGGTCAGAGGGTCTACCACGGAGGCCCTAGGAGATCAGGTCTTCAGGCTTGAGGGCAAGCAACTTTATCCACTGAACCAGCTTGACAGCTCTAATGTGTGAGTTGTGTGTGTATTCATTTTTATTCCTCACTCAACCCTACAGGATTCTTCTTCATTTCAGTTTTGGCCATGAGGTGTCAGAGAGGTGAAGGGATTTGTCAACAGTATGTAGTTAACGGCCATGGTGGACTTTGCATATAGTAGACTTGGCACGTGGGCTGCAGTTTCTGCAGTGGGGCCCTTACCATGTCTCCCACAGTGCGGGAAGTCCTCAACATCGGTAGCTTCTCTGTTTGTTTCGTGCAAGCCTCTGACTCAGGGTCTTTTGTTAAGTTTGCAGATCTCTCACTTTCAGTAAAAAGAGACGTGTACAGAGAGGGAAGGTGCTTTATGGATCCAAGCTGAGGATTCTGGGTATTATTATCAGGCATGTGATCTAAACGGGATAACTGAATTTAAGGCCTTGCTACAACCATAAATATTCCTTTAAAAATTCTTTTAACGTGACATAATTGAAACTAATAGAAAATTTGCAAGAATAGTATAGTCATTCCCATAACTCTTTATCCAGACTTAGCAATTCTGAGTAACATATGCTCTGTGACACTAGCGTCATCCTTTGGTTTACGTACCCACAGATGTATGCCTGTGAACCTGACTTTCTTCCTCCTGAATCACTTCAGAGCAGTTAGCGGGCATCAGGTTCATTGTACTGTCCTCTGAAAGCTGCTGCATGCCAAAAATACAAAGATCAAAGTCAAGAACTTCAAAACTGACGTAGAGTGACTTGACCCACAGCCCACACTCAGATGTCGCTTTCTCCAAAGCCAGTTGTGTTGGCTAGTTTTCCATGAGTTTGACACAAGGGCCAGTTATCTGAGAGGAGAGAACCTCGATTGAGAAAAATGATTCCATAAGATCTGGCTGTAGGTCATTTTCTTAATTAATGATTGATGGGGGAGGGCCCAGCCCATTGTAGGTGGGGGCGTCCCCTGGGCTGGTGGTCCTGGGTTCTATAAGAAAGCAGACTGAGCAAAGAGGAGCAAGCCAGTAAGCAGCATTCCTCCATGGCCTTTGCCTCAACTGCTGCCTCCAGGTTCCTGCCATGTTTGAGTCCCTGCCCTGACTTCCTTTTCTGATGAACAGTGATGTGTAAGTGTAAGGCAAATTACATTTTTTTTTTACATTACATTTTACATTACATTTTTTTTTTTACCCTCCTCAAGTTGCTTTTGGTCATGGTGTTTTATCACAGTGAGAAAAACCCTAAGATAGCAGTCCATACAGCCTATTGTTTTTGCCATGAGAGTCCACTGTGGAACAGTTTCTCAGGCTTTAGTATTTTTTTCCTTTACCTTGGCTTTACTTTGTAGAATCTCTCTCAGCTCATTTGTTTGGTATTTCCTTATGATTACACCTGGGTTCTACATTTCAGGCAAGCAGCCATAGGAGAAATACTGTGTCTTTGGTGTGTTCTGTTGGGATGCACATGATGCTGGGTTATTCAAATATAGATGATGTTACTTTTTAATCATTTAGTTAAGATGGTGTCCCCCAGGTTTCCTACTGAGAGTTATTTTCCTTTATAATTATGAAGTCATTTATGGTGAAATGTTTGAAATTTCATATAGCGTTTTGCTCCTTGTGGTGATTTGGATGAGAAATGTCCCCTATAGACACCATTATCTGAAAGCTTTGTCCCCAGTCGGTGGCACCATTTGGGGAGGTTACAGCATCTGGGAGGTGATGCCTTGCTGGAGGAAATACATGACTGGTGCTGTGCTTTCAGCTTTCACTGGCTTTCACTTCCAGTTTGTGGTAGGGTCCGCAGATCAGCCCACAAAAGACCACTGCTCACGAATGCAAAAGCAAGGGGTTTTATTTCTCAAGAGAAGAATTCCTGCATTCAGGGGTCAGCCACACAACAAAATGGCAATGACCCCCAGAGAAGCTCTTAGGCTCCTTTTATAGACAACCAGGAGGGAATTAGGTCATCCTAAACATGGTGGCAGCACCCAGATTCCACTTCAGTTGTGATTGCCATGTACTGTATGCAAGAATGGTCAAATAAAACTGAGAAACATGTGAAGGAAATGAAAATATTTTTTTTCTAGGCTAGAATGTCCCAGTGATTGAATTCATGAGTAGCAGTTCCATGAACCAAAGTGGAACCAAATCTAATCCACAACTTCCTGTGGCTCCTGGTCCAGGGTCATTGGGTCACAGCATGGGAACACAGCTTGGTTGACAGACAGTGGCTCCAGGGGCCCAGTAGAGGCCGTTCCCCTGGGCAGCTTTGGGAACTGGACTTGTGGATTACTTGGTAGAGGACTAAGGAAGGTTCATTGACATCCAGTGATAGAGCAAAAACATTGTTATATGCATGTTCTGGCCCTGAATGCCTCCCAGGTGATAATCTTTCCTTTCTCTCAGTGTGAGTGTTCATCAGCTCATACTTTAGTACATTTTAATGGGATATGTATATTAATGAATATATATGGATATCTATCTATCTATCTATCTATCTATCTATCTATCTATCTATCTATCTATCAACTGTGTATATATTAGAGACCACATGTGTGTTAGAGCATGAGTCTACCATGTGATCTCCTGAAAACTTTGGAGTACGTGAAGACTCTTAGGATGGCAGATGCATGAAAGCACTGAATGAATAAAAACCATGGCCAGCATCAGAGCCCCCACCTCCTAGGAGATCTCTATGTTTGGCTTGGTCTGCATATCCCGTGACACCAACCCTGGCTGAGAGCTCAAGAAGCTTCACTGGCAGCAGTTCCCGGCCCCACCAGTGAAACAACCTGCTTTCCTCTGCAAATGAGCTGGAGAATGTGCCTGCCCTTCTGTGTTTGGGTGGTCTGCACTGTGTCAGGGAAGGGGAGGGGGCCCTCGGAGTTAGCAAGAGGTGACAGGCAGATCACCCTTCCACCTGAGGATGACTTTGAACTCCTGCTCTTCCTACCTTCACTCATGCTTGTGATATCATTCCTGGCTTATGCAGTACTGGGGATCAAACCCAGGGTCCTGTGCATGCCAGGCTCTAGCCACTGAGCTACATCCCTAGCCAAAGGCTTGGCCCTCCATTCTGACTCAGTCACATGGGAAAAATGAAAGACAGCAGAAGGTGTAACCACTGTAGCTCAGTCCCAGTACTGACACCCCCATCCCCAATAAAAACAAAACATTACCTGCCTTTCTTGGGTTTTGATCCAATTGCTATTCTGGGTTGACTCTAAGAACCTACATGGTCCACAATGACTTTCAGTAATTGTTTCAGGAAGCAAAAAACTAAATGTTGGAGAATTCTGATGTAGGCAATAGCGTAGACCAGGTAAAAAGTATGAAAAGTAGGTTTCAGAGTCACAGTGTCTGACAAGGAAATGGCAGCTGGTGATGTCACATGACAAAGCTCCGTGTCTTTTTCCCTCTGTTTTTTTCCACCATAGTTTTGTGGCAGCAAAAGGACCTACCCATCATCTTCCTCCGGGATGGCAAGGCTGTGCTCCTAGTACTTTACAATTATGTTTCTATGTCAATATCACTGACTTAAACTGTTTTCATTGTAGCTTTGGAGGAAAACAGTGCTCGTGCGATAGGCAGGGCCGCATGAGTCCCCTGAAGCTCCCTTTTGGAAATTTAAAAAGCTGTTTGTGTGTTTGCGATTTTAAAATACATTGACCTTCGTGAAGTGGCCTCAGCAATTCTTATGGACTTTGTCCCTTTATAACTAGTGGGTTTCTCTGCCATCCCAATTAGTTTTACACCAGTCCATATTTTCCATGTTTTACTATAAAAAGAACTGATTTTACACAATGACTCCTTCTAGCCTTCTGCTTAGATCCAAGCATTGAGATTGTATTCTACTTGCCATGAACACATAGCTACGCAATTATCTGTCCCTTTCTATCCTTAGACCCACTGAAATATTTGACATATTCCGTAGTAAACCGCTGCTGGACCTGGTGACACACATTTGTAATCACAACCCTAGGAAGGCTGAGGCAGGAGGATCCCGAGTATAAGGCAGCCTGGCCTATGTTGTAAGATTCAGTCACAAATGAAATGAAATGAGACCAAACCCAAGGGAATTGCAGGCGTCAATCAGCATACTTCCCCTAAGCTCCCCCACAGCATTTGCTCACAACTACTTCTTTTTCTTGATATAACAGTTCTATGCAAAGAAATTTGCACGTTTTAGATATATATATTTGCTGTCTTGGAGGACAGCAAAGCAATATATAATGCAAAAACCTGTTTGCATAGAACATTACTACCACTCAGATGGTCCCCTGGTGCCTTTCCCCTGGCAATCTTCTGTTGTCTTGTACCAGGATTTTCTTCTTCGGAATGGTACACACTATTCTTTTTTCACCCAGAATACTGTCTTGAGAGTAATTTTTATCATTGCTTTTTTTTAAATAAACAACTGATTCTTATTTATTGCTGAGTACTGTTCCTTTCTACAGAGGCACTGCAGTCTGTCCATCAGTTTCCTTCTGATGTTTAGGACATTCCCAGTTTTAGGCTAGGATAAGTAAAATTTATTCTTCTAGTTCCAAGCTTTCTACAGGCACATGCTTTGGTCCTTTTGGGTGAGAACATTGTGTAGAATTGCTGGTATACAGAGCATGTCTGATTCACATCCTCACTGACTTTTAGGGGTTGTCAGTCTCTACAGTTTTAATACTGTAGGTAGTTGTATAGACAACCTTGTAATAATTTTAATTTCCATTTCATTGATGATTACTGATGTACACTCTTTTGTGTACTTATCAATCATTCGTGTGTCTTCTCCATTGGAGCACCTTTTTAAATATATGGCTCATATTTTAATGGGTTTCCTTATTATTGTTTTAGGAGTTATTTATATACCTTATATTTTAATGCCTTATTAAATGTATTTTTCAAACATTTTTACCCAGCCTGTGTCTTTATCTAGTCCATAAACATTTTTAACACGTATCGCGTAAGGATGTAAAGCACAGACTCTGCTGATCTGGGGGTTGTTATGTGAGACTAAATCTGCAGAAAGAGGCAGCCACTGAACTGGGGTGAAGAGGATTGAGCCTGGTAAGTAGACTTCAAACTTGGGGGTTTCCTGTGGATCACTTTGATGAGGATAAGAGATAGACACTGCCCAGGCAGTTTTAGGGTAGGGGACACTGAATGTAAAGTTTTTTTCCTGGGATAAAAGTCCATAAAATGTCTCTAGTCCTGCCAACAGATCCATCCTTGCCCAAGTCCAGGGATACTAGAGATGTTTAAGCCAAATGTCTTTGAATTTGGCCTGGCCAGAGGCCTGGGATGCCGGAAGGGAAGCCTGCTTTCTTGTCCTCTCTCCTCGGCTGAATGAGCACCCCTCTCTGAATTAAGAATACTACTGAAGCAAGAACCTGGGCACCTCGTGGTTGGGCTAAACTGACTGACCACCCTGTCCCTCTCTGAATGCCTCATACCCCTTTCACTCCTATAAGAAGCCCCTAGGTGACCAGCTTGATGATATTCTCTTTCCCAGGAGAACTCCTGACACAGGAGCTCTCCATTCTTCCTCTTAAGGTCTTACCTATGGATCTATAATAAACTCTAATCTCATCCTCAACCATCTGAGAATTCTAGTCTTCACACTCATGATACAAGAACCCAGAGGAAGTTTTGTGTGACTGTGAGCACTTAGCATCCCAAGACCTGGCTTAAAGCTTGCCGGAGGTTGAGTGAGAAAGAATCTATCCATCTCAAAGATACCCATTTTTTTCTGTATTTCCTTGGCACACATTTTCTGATTTGGATTTCTCAACATTTCTATGAAGTAGATCATATCCCTAAAATCACAGCTCTGGGGATTTTAGTAAGTTGAACTTAATTAAGTACTCTGGTCCTAAAAAAAGGGCTGTTTGGCTCCTTTGTAATCCTACTGTTTTCCTCTTCAATGAACAAAAAACGGCACTGCAGGAGCCTGAGCGGTTGAGTGGGTTCCTGGAAACCCACCATGAGCTGAGGCTCCTAACATGAGCAGCAGGAAGCTCAAAAGCCCTTGCCTATTCTGAATAAGTGTCTCTAATAACAATGCAATGTCTGCCTGACTGTTGGCACAGGGATGTTGATATCCTGCTCTGAGACTTAGAAGTGCAGGCTTCACAAAGCTCTTGGGCCTTCTGGGGTTTGGATGGAAACTCATACCATGTGCTCTTCTGTTTCTCAGACCTTTAGTCTTGGGCTGTGACTGGCCCTCCTGGGCTCCAGCTTGCTAATGGCAGACTTTAGTACTTCTCAACCTTCAGTTGAATGATCAATACTTCCAATAAGCTTCTTCTTGCTTATTACTCCAGCTGAGCGTCCTAACACCTGGCATGCATCAGAATATTTCTTTTCCTGTGATTATATTTATAAACCACATTTTATCTGTTGAGTGACATGTGAGTAATTGCTGTCTTTTGGCTATTGGGAAAAATACTGCTATGAACATAGGTGTCCATGCATCTATTGAGGTCCCTGCTTCGGTGCTTTTGAGTGTACATCACAAGTGGAGTGACTGGATCCTATGATAATTCTGTGTTCATTTTAAATGAGGAACTGTCAAACTGCTCTCCGCTGTGGTCATTATTCTTTGTGATACTATAATTATCTTACATTTGGCCAGTGGGCACCAGGCTATTTTGGACTGTAATTCATAAATAATTATCAGCTGCAATGATTAATTTTATTGTCAGCGTCACTGGGAAAAAGGATGCTCAAAGAGCTGGCAAAATTGTCGGATTGGAAGCATCTACGAGGGTGTTTTCGGAAGAGATTAGCATCCTAATTGGTAGATTGAGTAACAAAGGTTGCCCTCAGCAGTGTGGGTGGGCATCATCTGTCTGTTTAGGGCTCCACAGAACAAAAAGGCAGAACAAAGCAAGCTCATTTCATGTTCCTGAGCTGTGACATAGATCTTCTCCTGCCCAGGAACACTAGAGCTCCTGGTTCTGGAGCCTTTGAACAATGGACCAGCATCATCACTCATTCTTAGGTCTTTGGACTTGATTGGTCCTGCAGCTTTCTGTTCTGAAGCCTTTGTACTCATGTGGAACTATACTTCTGCTTCCTGGTTCAGCTTATAGATGGCATGTCATGAGACTTCTAGTCTCAGCAACTGCATGAGTCAGTTTCTAAAAGAAATCCCTCTTGATATAAAGATACATCTGTGTGTATCCTATCAGTCCTATTTCTTTAGTAAACACTAATTCAGTGATGGAAACACTGGAAAAGGTCGTTTCTGTAAGCCTGGATGTGGCCTGGCTCAGCCTTTGTCAGCAGTTGACTAGAGTAAGTAGAGTCCCAAGGCTAGTATGTTTCTCAGTGGGGAAACTATGGTAGATAGATCTCAATGAGGCATCATGAAAGCATTGTAGACCTTAGCACTGGATATCAAGATTCAAATCCATGCCTTCTATCTATGAGACTGTAGCAAAGACCTTCACCTTATCAAGCTTCATTTTCTATTATCATGTGAACTGTCTGGGAACAAAGACGGTGACTAAGTTCTTTGATTGCTTTGTGCAAAGCATGCTGCTGGGAATGCAGTAGTGAGTTAATAGATGTTATTGTCTCTCCGTTCTTCCATCTCTCATTCTTGGTATATGCGGTAGTTTAAATGTAATTGGTCCTCATAATCTCATAGGGAGTGGCACTATTAGGAGGTGTGGCCTTGTTGGAGTGGGTCTGGCATTTTGGAGGAAATGTGTCACTCTGGGGGCAGGCTTTGAGGTTTCTTATTCTCAGGATACCACCCAGTGTCTCAGTTGACTTCCTGTTGCCTATAAGATGTAGGACTTTCAGCTACTCCTCCAGCACCACATCTGCCTGAACACCATGCTCCCTGTCATGATGATAATGGACTGAACTACTTAAACTGTAAGTGAGCCCCTCAATTAAATGTTTTCCTTATAAGAGTTGCTGTGGTCATGATATCTTTTTACAGCAATAGAAATCCTAACTAAGACAGTGTATCTTGCCGATCTCTTTCAGTTAGGACTTTCCTCACAAATCTAGAAGCATTTCTAATAACCTTACTTGATATATCCTTTCGTTGGATGGTTGGGTGGATTTCTGTCATTCATATTCAAGAATCAATGAGATCAGTTGAGGATGATATTGGAAAGTCTTAGACAAATGCTAATACACATACAAAATATCTTTTAATTACAGCAGTAACAGGCATCACCATTTTGGTTCTTATATAGTATCAAATAATTCCACCATAGGGGTCTGTTATTTGAAGAATCCCCAGGCCTGATAATGCCAAGATAGCCTCATTTTACTTTGCTATATGGATTGAAGCTACGAGTGTGGGACCCTTTTGAGGCCTGCACCCTGACAGCTGTTGAACAATCTTCTTTCTTGTTAGAGAGGGAGAATGTTCGAGAGCAGCGGTTCTTAACCTTCATAATGCTGGGACCCTTTAATTCAATTCCTCATGTTGTGGTGACCCCCAACCATGAAATTATTTCCTTTGCTACTCCATAACTGTAATTTTGCTACTGTTATGAATTGTAATGTAAACATCTGATATGCGACTTGAAGGGTTTGTGACCTATAGGTTGAGAACCACTGTTTTAGAGGAAAAGAATCCGAAGATGTTTGCTTTGGGTGAAGGGAGCGACAATTTAAGAAAGCCACACCTTTCAGAAATCATTCATGCTTGTGACTTATGGGATATAAAGATGTATTATATGCTCAAATGTATTTAGAAGGAAGCCTATTGATATGAAATAATGCACAAATAAATGGAAAATTCTAGAAATAAGCAACTAATAAGGTTTAAATTGCACATTGTTCAGAGTAGAATGACAGGATCTAGGCCTGCCCTTCTCCATCTTCTTGGGGTGCGAGTCCTCCCTGTGCTCAGCGTGCCCAATTGCTCCATGCTCAGTAGGCACCTGGTATCACAGCACAAGAACGACAATGGCAGCATCTTGGCTGTACCAAAGGAAGCCATAAAGTGATTCTTTCAAGTGGAAAGATGAAAGTAAAATAAATTACTTTCAGAGAGAGAAAAGTATTACATTTATATAACTTTTATTAGAGCATGTTGTTATAATTTTCTATTTTCTTATTCACTATTGTTAATATCCCTTTCTGCCTATTATACTAGTTAGACTACTGTAGGTATGAATATATAGGAAAACTATGATATATAAGGGAAGCACTATTTACTTTTAGACATCCATTGGGGCGTTTGACTTGTGTCTCCTATGGTTGAGGACTCACCACATTTATGTGGACACAGGATGTGTCTCCTATGGATGAGAGCTTACAATTTTTTTCGTTGGTCATGTTGGTAAATTTCTTTGGATGACTAGGAATAGGAGTTTTTAATGCTGAGTCTATGACTGGACATTTCTTCCTATTAGATGTTAGAATTTTGGGGGACATTTTATTACATAAATTAAAGTAGAAACAATGTATAGTCATTTTTTAGAAGAAATTGCAGCAAGTTTTTCAAATGTCTGAAAAGACTAAAATCCCTTACAAGGATTCCTCAAAAATACTGTGTTTTAAAAATTTGCCTTAAAAATTTAGGCTATTTACTTTCTATGATAGTCTTTTTGACTTTGGCAAAGAGATGGTGTAAAAGTTGCTTATTGTTTGGCAGAATTTTATTTTGACAGAAAGTTGCTCTAGTATTTTTAGCACAAGACGAGGAAAGACAAGAATAATTTTAAAATTGAATACACTGAAATACATAAAAAGAGAGACTAGTATACACATTTTCTTCAAAAATTTATCTTTATTTCAGACACAATTTAGTTATTAATGTAATTGTCTAGACAGTTAATATAAAATGTATATAGTATAACTCAAAAATCCACATACATACATATATATGAACTTAAAAGTAGATTTGTAGATTTTTTTTAGCCAATATTATTTGGAAAGTAAGTATTAATCACATAAGACAGTGCTTATGAATTTAAAGGTATTTAAAGGGCTCATATGTATCACACTTCTTTCTCCCCCTCCCACAGCTTGCTATGGGTTCACCAGGAAGCAGCATCATATTCATTTAAATCACTACCATGCTCCCTGGAGCTGCATGCATCCTTGGAGAAAAAACAAGATGGGAAAGGATTCATGATTGTGTTTCCTAATGGATATTTTATGCAACAAAATTCATCATATTTTATTAGCGGAGCACTGCACTAATGATGTGCTAATGATAAAGTCATGAATGTTTTATTGTGTGTCTAGTGTATCCCCCACGTGAAGCCCATTCCATGCACCATCTCATCTTACCCTTCTGCAGAACTGAATATGCATGGCTTGTTCTTATGCATTATCTCATTTTTTTTTCTACTGGCCATGTGAAATGTGAAGGAGGTATAATGGAGTAGCTGTTTTGTGGCCACTCATTTCGGTAGCTGGAGAAGGTGATTCCACCACAGAGAGCCTGGCTTCAAGCTTCCACTCTGGTGTCTTAGAGCAGGTAGCCAGCTCCTTGCCATTGAGTCTTTTAAATGGTGTCCTTGTCTCAATTCTAACCACCGACTCTGCATACCATTCTATGCGGTGAGTCCATCAGTGTGGGCTGGGGCCTGAGGCAAGCTGATGCCCTTTAGTTTGGAGGTGATGCGATCTGATGCTCAGAAGGGCATTGCCTCAGCACCCCATCTCCCAGTTCACCACTGTCAGGAATTACCCAGCGCATAGGCTTTATGATTTATGGTTTTAGAGGGTGTAGTAGGCCTCTTTAAAAAAAAATCTTTCTATTGAAAAGTCTTCTGTTTAGGGTTTCCATGAGAAATATTTCCACATTAACTCAACATTTGTTTAAATCATTTATAGCTACACTTTAGAAAACATTGCCAAGTAGCGATGATACCTACTTCAGTTATCATCAAGATTTATTTTTCTGTGAAGTCTCAAATATATTGATTAGGATGAGGCCATGATGTTTAATTCATCTCAACATTTTAGAAGTGGTGCTTACTAACCCATAGTAAAAACCTGTGAGTAAGTCCTTACTGAGTACCGCATCGGACTGTAGCATCTCTGTTTGACTTTTATAGAGTGGTGATGCTTTCAGGTGCCTACCCTTTTCTGCTCTCACTCACCGGATACACAGCACATTCTCCATCCGCGGTCTCCTTGCCACCCCAACACACCCTTCCTTTTGCCCCTGTGCGGCGGACCCTCTGCTCATTCTGAGTCTTTTCCAGGACAGCCCGTTCCAGCTTGGTCCCACCTCTCTTGGATCCTCTCATTGGTGCTATCCGGTTAAGAAGGCAAACCCCACCTTCAGATACACGGATGCACACATCCTGTCTTAGCTATGCCAGGCAATTTGTTTTTCCCTTTCTCAGTCCCTTTTCACCTGTGAAGACAGAGTGGCGCTCTAGACCCCTTGCTCTTGGTGTCCATGTCTTACTGTGCCCACTCCTGCCCTCTGAGTGTCAGCGGGTCCTGTGTCTTGTTCCTAACAGACAGAATGCTTCAAAGGTTATAGAACACACATGATCTCCTACACATAGTGATGTCATGCATCCCTGTAGAATCTGTTTTCCTGGAAAGCCCTCTTCTTTGCAGGCTTTGAAAAAAAAAACCAAAAAACAAAAAACAAGCTGCCAGGTTGAGAGCTGACATATGCAGAGGACCACGTGGCAAAGATTCCAACAGCCAACTGAGGTCTACTAGGAAATGAATTTGCTAACAGCTGTGAGAGCTTGGAAGCTCAGCTGCCCACAACCGCGACTCAGATGGGTACTCAGTCCTCATCCATGCCTTCATTATAGCTCAGCAGAGGACCCATGTCTTTCCTAGACTCTGGCTATGGAATACTATGTGTGCATTGTCTTAAACTGCCAAGTTTGTGGAAATATTGTCCAGCAGCCATAGATAACTAATATAGATAGTAGCTCCCTCATGATTACTGGACAGAGTTAAATAAAATAATGCATTTGAAGCCTCAGTGCACAAGGGATGTGCACAATCTAAAGGTTAGCCTTCTGACTTCCAGAAGCTTCTACTTTTCACTGGTTCTCTGAGGCACTTGGCAGTGTTGGAAGAGATATCTGATTTCATCTTACCTGATTGTTGCTATTTTTTTTCCCTCACAAGTTTCCTCTTGGTCTTGTCTTTGCTTTTATAGTTCTTGGGACCAGGAGTTCACTCTCAAGGCTTTTTCTTTTTGGGTTTTTTTTTTGTGCTAATCAGGATATAGACTCTTTGAGGCCCTTAATGTTATCAAACTTCTATTCTGATCCTCTGAGACCCTAGCTCCACTCAGAGTATGCCAATTAAAAGACTTTTTACAGGAAGCCAACAAACACATTAACATCACCGGCAACTAGGAAACTGCAAATTAAAGAAATGGCAAATTCTGTTGCAACAACATAGTGTAGTGGGTAGCCACTCCAGCTTTGGTCTGGAAGTTCCAACACCCAATGAGGCTTCCGTAACTATCACGCCTACAAGGCGGGGCCAAGGGAGGGCCTGAAGACCTGAGATCGGGATGCGCGGCGCTCTCTTGTTTCTTGGACCTGGACGCGAGAGGTAGACCGAGGAAAGTTCTCCAGAGAACACCGCTGGACTGCGCTGCGTCTCTTCCAGAACCCATCATCTACCTATCCCTTCATTTGTGAGTTACGCCTTTAAATAAATCTCCTTTTAACTACGTGGAGTGGCCTTAGTAATTTCACCAATAACATAGCTACAATTAAAAGACTATTCATACCAGTTGTTGGCAAGTATTTATTGCACACATCTCTTGTGGGTTCATAATTTTGCAAAATCACTTGAAGAATTGGTAATAGCTGGTGAATCTAAACATACACATATATACCCAACAGAAATGGGTTCACAGGTCCACAAAAAGACACTCCTGTTCACATCAGCTTGTTCCTATTTGTTCAGAAGACAGATGTTAATGAGTAAAATAGAGGCTAGAGTGATGGCTCAGAAGTTAAAAACACTTGCTACTATTGCAGAGGATTCAGGTTTGGTTCCCAGCACCTGTATGGGGCAGCTCACTCCAGTTTCAGGAGATCTGACAGCTTCTCCTGGTATGCACAGATACCTGCATGCATGTGGTTCACATACATTCAAGCACACACACATACACATAAACTTAAAAAAAATTCTTTTAGGAGTAAAGTACTCTTTGCTTCATTTCTATAAAGTTCAGCAGTAACCAAAGATAGCCTGTTGCAGTAGATAGCAGAGAGGTGGTGGTGTGGGCGACAGTTCTGACAGTGAGCACATTCCAGAGTGCTAGGTGTGTTTCAACTGCTGTAGTGCTTCCATGGGTGTATATGGCCTGAATAAAAGATGCACAGAGCTCCGTGATTAAAATTCATTCATGTTATAGTGTATTTAGATGTCAGTAAAAGTATTATGAAATTGAGCATCAGGAATTTTCCATTCACCAAACCTACAAAATAATAGATCATTACTGAGGGAAAGCTAGGTGGGTAGTTTTGCAAAGTAAATGACTTAGTTTTAGATGCATAGGTCAGCTTTTATTCATTTTTATTTGGGACACAACATTTGTCATAGTCCGCTCTAGATGTCAACTTGACACACCTGGGATGAGGACCCTCAAATAAGGAGTTGTCTAGATTAAATTGGCCAAGTCTGTGTGTGGGGCGTTTTCTTGATTGCTAATTGTAGGAGGGCTGTGGACCTGCCGGCTCCAGGTGAGTGGGCGTGAACTGTATAAGAAAGGCAGCTGGCTGAGCCAGAGACAGCAAGTCAGTAAGCAGCATTCCTACATTGTCTCTGCTTCGGTTCCTGTACTCGGGTTCCTGCCTTGATTTCTCTCGATGATGGACTGTAACCTGTAAAACCAAGTAAGCCCTTTCCTTATCCAAGTTGTTTTTGGTCGTGGTGTTCATCACAGTGATGGGAAATAGACTAGGGTACTGTCAACGTTTTATTGTTTCCGTAGTACAGCAAAAGGTGAGATTTTGAACTGGATTTGGCCCATTTTCTTATCTCTTCCCGGTGCACAATGCCTGCATTCCTAATGGTCACTACCTTCCTATATCTGTTGTTGGGCTCAGTGACTGGTGTCTGTGATCTTTGTTGGACTTTTGGCTCTTTGAGGGAAATCAGCTTAGTCTAGCTACCCAGCCTCTGACTTGTTGATAAGATATACCCTCTAGGCATCCAGGTAATTCTTGCTTATTGCCCTGTATTACTCTGTGGGGTTTCTGCTTGCCACACGTTTAAAAAAAATTGTGCTTAGACAACCTCCTACGTGTAGAGGGCGTTCTGGTTACCCTTAACTCCTTCCACCATGCCATTAGCCCCCTATCCCTCTCACCAGGTCTTCATTTCCCTTTCATGTCTCTTTAAAATATTGCTTTATGAACCACTGGGTTTAAACAGGGCCACTCACATGGGCATGCATGTGACACTCTCCGCTGGAGCATGGGTAGCTCACCACTGACCGCAACATTGAAAACAATGACTTCCTCTCCACCAGCAGCCCTCAACTGCCATGAGCTCCTGTGAATGGGGCCTTATGAGTCACTCTCCTATTACTGAATGTTGACTGGCCCCAGTCCCGTGTGGGTCCCGGTAGGCAACTGCAGTTCATGTAACTTCATGAATGTCTTGACTGTGTAACGCCCATACGCAAAGTTTCAGGCCACCTTCCCTATCCTCTCTTATTCCTTCTGGTCTCTCTTCCTCAATGTTGCCTAAGACGTGGGGCTGCCATACTTCTTACAGAAAGTCTGGGGCCCTTTATATACATGCCTCATATTTGTGGGAACACTGACGACATGGAAAACCCTTCAGTTTGAGAAAGTCACTTGTATGTCCCTGATTGGCTCATGTGTATTATCTTTGATGCATTATTAACGAGTGGGAAAACCATGGATAGGACATTTGTGTGGGCTGAAACAGAGAAAAGACTGGGTCTCTGTCTCTCTCATCTGTCTGTCTATCATCTACCTCCTCTGAGATCACTTGTTATTTTTATTTTATGAGTCTTCCTTAAAAATCTATGTACAGTTCACAATACTGGAAGGTACTCTGCTTGCTCCCAAAGGAGAAATGTAAACACCAGCCCAGCTATAAATCCTTCTATCTACAATGGCAACCTTGCTGCTAGATATACTGGTGTAGTGGTGGCACCAAACTTAACCAACCAATATCTGATTTAATTTAAGGCCTACTCCATGAAAGGGAACCTCTACTCAATGCTGTTCAAGTTACCAAGAACCTGAGACTAGATAGCCCAGGGACCTAGGGTGAAACCAAATACTACTGTTATGCTTAAGGAACATAGAAATAAAACGACTCCTAATGTCATTCTGCTATTCTCATAGATCAGGGACTTGCTCGGTCATCAGAAAAGCTTCCCCTTGCAAGAGATGGGAACAAATACGGAGATCCGTAACCAGAAAATATGCAGAGAGTGAGAGACCTTGGAACACTCAGTTCTAAATGTGATGTCTCCATAAAATCCTTTTCCCTAGGGTTCAGGGAATTCTTCTGAAGAGGAAGGAATGTAAGAGCCAGAGGAGATGTAGGATGTACTGGCTGGTTTTGTGTAAACTTGACACAAGCTAGAGTCATCAGAGAGGAAGGAGCCTCAGCTGAGGAAATGCCTCCATGAGATCCAGTTGTAAGGCATTTTCTCAATTAGTGATAATGGGGGAGGGCCCAGCCCATAGTGAGTGGTACCATCCCTGACCCGGTGGTTCTAGGTTCTATAAAAAAGCAGGCTGAGCAAGCCGGGGAAGCAAGCCAGTAAGCAGCACCTCTCCATGGCCTCTGCATCCACTCCTGCCTCCAGGATCCTGCCCTGTTTGAATTCCTGTCCTGACTTCCTTCAATGATGAACAGCAATGTGGACGTGTAACCTGAATAAACCCTTTCCTCCCCAGCTTGCTCTTTGGTCATCATGTTCCATTGCAGCAAAGGAACCCTGACTAAGACAGGGCCCAAGGAAACAAGGCCTTCTCAACACATCAGGATTGATGCCCATATGACCTCACAGAGCCTGAGCAGCATGCACAGGGTCTACACTGGCCTGCCCTAGATGGGGTCCTAGAGATGAAAGGGGAGGAGTGGACACATGCCCTCAGTCCTACCCCAGAAGCTATCTCCAATTGATAACACTTGCAAATGAAAATTTAGTTTCCTCCTAGGGAGTCTTAATAGGGAAACACAGGACTCTTAAGAGTAAGTTGCATGCCCAGCAGTAGATGGCCAGGAGAAAATGAACCCAGTGGCATCTTTGGAGGTTCCTTGTCTCATGATATTGAGCCAGGGCATTTTTTTTTAACCTTGTAGGTCCTTCACATATATTTTATGGCTTCCAGTTTTGTGTTGGGGTGCTTGTGTGTCTCTGCATCTATATATGTTTTTTGTGTTTTTTCTTTGAGTCTTTTCCCTCTGTTTGTTTGTTTTTGTTTTATCTTATTGTATTTTATTATTATCCCTTAGATGTGTGCTTATTTTCTAATCAGACAGAAAGGAGGTGGATCCAGATTGGAGGGGAGGTGTGGAGGGACTGGGACGAGTAAGGGGAGGGGAAACCTTAATCAGAAGACATTGTACAAAAAAAATTCCATTTTTAATAAAAGAAAAAAAATCTATGTACTGTGGAACCAGGTTCTATTTACTCTCTGAATATCTTCCCTGTGCATCATCCTGTTCATTGACATATAATCAGAGGCGTGGGAGACAGGGGTAAACTCAGATGCCTTCACTGCCACGGTGGACCAAGTTGTCTTGGAAGCCCTCTCAAAGGCAGAGGTAGGAGAAACGGCAAATCAAAAGCCAGGAAAAGCTCTTCTTAAATCTGTAGATCTGTTCATTCCGGCTTAGTCCTGTACACTGACGCTTGTTCGTTCATTCCTGAAACACAACCTTAATACTGGCGGTGTAAGCATTAATATTAATAGCACCCAAAGGGTCCCCATGGTGGGGGGGGGGCTGTGATGGCGGGAGCCCATCCCACCCACTCCATCAATGAGACATAAACTGGGATTTTCACGTCTAGTCTCACTGAGAATATTTTTAACAGTGAAATGAAAACAAAACCATTTCTCGGAGGCACACGCACATCCACCAGGGACCGCTTTGGGATAATCAGAGCCTCCAAGCACCTGCAACAGGACTGACTAATGGGTATAGGGGGCTTTCTTTTCAACTGAGCAGTAACTAGGAAGGCAGGCAGAGCTTTCCTTGGCCTCCTGAGGCATGGAATTCCTTTTCTTGGCATCTCTCTGGGCTTTCGAATGCCTAATGCCCCGATTTACTGCAGCGTGGAAGCAGCCTTCCTGGTGCCCCGGAGCCACTGTTCCATTAGCATGTTGTGAGCATTATTGCTAAGCAACAATTAGCAGTGTGAATCCCGCCTTCTGTGATTTCAATTTGGGTTTCACACACTTGGGCTGTGCTCTGCAGCCTTCACTTCTCAGCTGTTTCAGGAGAGCCTGTGAGAATAGACTGGGGAGGCAGCAGCGGGTATTGAGACTTTGGGGGGATGGTTTGGAAATGTTACTTAGGAAAGAACCGTCTCTAATTAGATCCCAACAAAATGAAAGAAATGCTAAAGGTTGGCGATAAGCTCAAAGTAATTCGATTTGGCCATAAGGGGAGACTGATAACTGTGGGATAATTGCAAAAATCCTGAAAGAGAGAAAACTCAAGATCCACACTGGAAGAGGAAAAAAAAATCTTTTGACAGAAAAATTTCTCTTAACCACTGAGCCATCATCTCTCCAGCCCTAAATTTCTCATGATAATATCAAAAGGAAATGCTTCCCTTCTAATCTCATATGATGCAAAATTCTTTCCTCTGAGTTAGTTATGGGACATTGTGGCGACTTAATGCGAACAATAGATCTAGAAGGAGAAACACGTAAACAAGTAGAGGAAGCAGGAAAAATATGGCAGGCAAAGCCCCAGTGAAGGAGCAACCCGGTTCTCAATCCATCAGAGATGACAAATGGCCATATTCCAGCTTTAATGCTGCTTTTATGAGGATCATTTTCATGAAATTTTCCGATTAGTGAAATGAAATCATTAACATTTAAGAACCCGGTAAACACAAAAGCATACTTATTTCCTTGTCTTTAGAGGAACATTTCTTCAAAATTTACCGTGTTCTTTTAAAGAAGGAAGGAATCTGTGTTCAAAGCCTGCAAAGGAAATAGGACCTGGAAGTTATATTCTTCCTATAGTGAGAGGTCTGTTTTCTCGTCTCTGCTTAGGATCTTGAAGAAAGATCCAGGGGGACCATAGTGGGAGGAGCCATAAGGAAGGAGGGGAGATGGTTTCTGGTTCTTTCTTATAGCTCTCAGAAGAGTGCACACAGAGGGATGCAGAGATAGCTCAGCAGTTAGAATGCTTGCTGCTCTTGCAGAGGACCCAGATAAGACTTCCAGCACCCCCATGCTGGCTTAAAGCAATCTGTAACTCTAGTTCCAGGGGGACTCTCCTGACCTCCGTGGGTTTCTGCATGCTGGGGTACAGGTACATACACCCAGATACACATAAAATAACAAACATAAGAAAAACACACACACAATAGAAAACTAAGTGGAATGAGAATTCAATTTTGGCACTATATTTTAGAGTCAGGATGCATGACTCGTGGATAAACCAAATTTTCTTACAGTGTAAGAAACTCTTTGAATGAAAACCCTTGGTCAAAAACTCTTTGGTTTAGCTAAAGTTAATTCAAAAGCCCTTGGTTGTACTTCAAATAGTGACTTCTTAAATCTTTGGCTTTGGTTTAATTGAACAAAACCTGGTACCCCAAAACTTCCTTGTGCACACTTTGACGACCACCCAGGGAAGCTGCTATGGAGTCTCTGTGCATTTATTCAGGTAACTAAAAGAAATCTTGTCCTCAAATCACACAGTCTAGTGAGCAGGACAAATAGTTAACAGGTGAAGTTCTGGGTCATGTTTTAGAATGGAAGAGAATGGTTCTGGAGTTCATTGAGAATGTGTGCACACACATACACAGATACACACACACATGGGCATGCGTGTATGATGCATGCGTGTGTGTGTGTGTGTGTGTGTGTGTGTGATACAGCATGTGTGTAGATGTCAGAACAATTTTTATTTGAGTTGGTTTTCTTCTTCCATCACATGAGTTCTGGGGGGTCAAACTCAGGTTGCCAGGCAGCACAGAGCCATCTTGCTGGTTTTAAGTAACTCATTTGAAACTTGACTATATCATCACCTTCTTCTTTTTCTTCTCCTTCTCACCCTTCCTCCCCTTCTTCTTTTTCTTCCTTGTGTGTGTGTGTTTGTGTGCACACATGTATGTGCGTGCCATGATGCACATGGCCCAACATCTTTTGTAAAGTCAGCTATCTTCTCAAAAGGCTAGCATACAGCCAACCCTGTTACCTGTTGGGCCATCCCCCTCCCCATAAGAAGTTCATTCTGAAGTTAGAAAGTCAAGAAAGGGATTCCAAGAGGTCATGGTGTAATGGACATACCTGCCAAGGTGTCTAGCACTTGTGTCCAGGGAAGCAATGTCAGAATTAGGAATAGAGACATTCATTAAGAAAGAGTGGGGGATGGGCTAGTGAGCTGAAAGAAAAGCCCCCCGAAGTGCTGGGCTATGAGTCACATGATCCTTCATAGGACTTTGGCACAGCACTCACCACTCCGACATTTGTATCTGAAGGGATTTTCTGGAGCCTTCTCCATTTGTTGAATGAATCCCAGGCTGGGGAGGGCTCTCAGTTTTTCTCTGCTGACTGGCTTCTTTTCTGTGTTAATCTTGGTTTATCTTTCTCTATTCTCCTGGCACAGCTCTAAGTGAATTGCTTGGTGTTTGCAGAAGACTTTGAGTACTGAATCTATGGAGGGTGGCACCTGGGATTGTTGACATGTATTCCTCTGAGGGGAAAGAAGAGACCTGAACAAAGGCTACTCTGTTTTTAGAGTGTGTTACCATGAGAATATATTCATTCACAATAAGAAGTATGAAGAGACCTGAACAAAGACTGCCCTATATTTTTAGTGTATGTTACCATGAGAATATATTCATAATAATTCATAATAAGAATGAAAGGAAGAGAGTTCCTTCTCTCTTAGAATGGACTTTCAGATGTCTAAAACTGTCACCTACTCCTAGAATTGAGCAGTGTAAGATATATGCAGTGTCCCACAAAGGCGCTTCTCATGGGACCTAAACCATTTCTCTATCACCTTGTGTTGCTAGAAGAAAGAGGCTGTAACCAGGGTTTCTGGGGCCCAGCTTGGACTAAGAAGCCCCAACAAGCTAAACTCACCCACCCACCCTCAGTTAAAGAGAAGAATAACAGGGAAAAACAAAGAAGGGGGATTTATTCAATCACATGAAGAAGAACAAAGAGGTCCAGTGGTTTTCTCCAAGTCCTCCTTGAGGAACCTGACATGTGGCTCATTTTAATGAGAGGGACTGCTGGAGAGTCAGTTCAGTAGTTAAGAGCACTGGCTGCTCTTCTAGATGACCTTTAGGTTCTAAAGCGATGTCATGGTGGCTCACAACCATCTGTAACTCCAGTTTCAGGGGCTCTGATACTCTCTTCTGACTTTTGTGAGTACCAGCCATGCAAGGAATGCAGAGACATACATGCAGGCAAAACACCCATTTATATAAAATAATGAATAATTGACTCTATAAATAGAGGGCAGGAGGCACATATAACTAAATAGTCTTGGTCAAGGAATAGTCCTGTCCATCATTAACACACTGGTCTATCCTGCAAGTTGTCAGAATTGTATAAAATCTCTTCTTGGGAGCCAAGATCCTCTGGCTGGCAGCAAGATTCAGCCTTTTCTTCCCTCATCATATATCCTGGAGCATCTCCTGTTCCAGGGGCTCATTATTTCAATAGTCTGATAGTCAAGGGGTGGGGTGGGGGCAAGTGTCCTCTTTGCCTGCCAAAACTGTCACATGACCAACTTAGTTTCCTCCTTTGGATTATCTTTTTCTTGTCATAGTCACTTTAAAAATTGAGCCTATTTCTTCTGGGTCCCAATGGAATAGATCACTGGGGAAGTACAGTTACAGTGTTAGCAGAATAGAATGAAATAGGTCTCTGGTGATGCACATTGTACATATGGGGATAGGCTAAAATGATGAGAACTGAAAGATCATCCCTAAGAAGGTCAATGAATGCTTATTTCATGTCACAGAGATGAACATCTCTAGGTCGGCGGGCACTCCCTGTGGAGGTTCGGTGAGCTGGTGTGTCTTTATGCCATTCTCTAGGACCTTGTAATGCTTTTGGTCAGAGCTAAGTAGCAGCTGTACATGGGAGTCGAGTTAGACAGGAAAAGACAGCAAGAAGGCAGAGCTGCCATGCCCTCAAAAATGGCAACCTTCACTTCTGTTAATTTCATTGGCAAGAGTGTAGTCATTTGGCTACACCTGCTACCAAGGAGGCTGGAGACCACAGTGTGCTTAGGAAGCTGTTTTAATCAGAGTTCTTCAAAGGAACTGAACTGATAAAATGAATACATATATATATATATACACACCCCCATATATAAAACATATACCATATATATGTATATATACATTAAAAGGGGATTTAATAGACAGGCTATAGTCTGAGTAGTTCAACAGCGATTGTCTCATGAGGTAAGGGCAGAGAATCTTGAAGTTGTTCTGTCCACGAGGCTGGATGTCTCAGCTGTCCCACCGTCTGGCACTGGAGTCCTAGAGGACTCGTAGAATGCGCTGATCTTCAGTCTGTGTTGGAACCCTGAAGAAGGAGGTTCTAATACAGGTGAAGGATACCTCAACAACAGGAAAGATGAACTTGCCAGCAAGAGTGAGCACAGACAAACAGCCTGAAGCCTCCTCCTTCCATGTCCTTTTATGTGGGCTGCCACTAGAAGGTGTGGCCCAGATTTAGGGTGGGTCTTCCCACCTCAAATAATCTGAGGAAAATCCCCCACAGGCACACCCAGCAGTTTGGACTTTAGTTGACTCCAGATGTAGTCAAGTTGATAATCAAGTTAGTGTCACAGAAGCCTTGTGGCTTGGCACAATTCAGTCACAATGGGGGAAGGGAAGAATGTGTCTTATTAAATAGCAAGCAGTTCCTGCCACATTTCTCCACACTGCATATATGTGCTTTAGTTAAATCAGTGATTCTCAACCTTCCTAATGCTGTGACCCTTTAATACAGTTCCTCATGCTGTGGTGACCTTCAACCATAGACTTATTTTTGTTGCTACTTTATAACTGCGATTTTGCTACTGTAATGTAAATATCTGTGTTTTCTGACGGTTTTAGGCGACTCATATGAAAGGGTCATTCAACTCACAAAGGGGTTGTGACCCATAGGTTGAGAACTACTGACTTGAGTATTCTTGACTCTGTCCAGGCTCCTTTCATAAGCTAGCAAGGAATCAAGGCCCGAACTCTTAGATGGTTTACTGGGTTTGGGGTCTTGTTTAGATTTCTTACAAAGTCCTAATAAGTCTGGTCTTCATGGTTTCTACTCACTGTTTCTCTCAGTTGGAATAATGTTAAGAACTGATTTTGCCATATATTACCTGCCTCACAGTTTTATATTTTCTATAGAAAGGGCCGATAATATTTGTGGTCTTTGCCATGGTTGTGAGGAAAGCCGAGCAGGTGGCGTGCTGCTACACTGCCCACTACAGTTTTAACACATTCCAGTGATTTGTTTCTGTGTTTTGCTACTTAATTCATTTGAGTTCACATACATGCACGCTTATTGAGCCTATCATTTTTCTTCATTACAGATACTGTGACTGATGCTGTTTATGCCTTGATGATACACATGTTTATCCATCATCTGTTAACACAGTGACATACGAGCGAGTGTTTGTGTTGATGGCAGGAAACGTGCTGTGAGTGAGGAATGTACCAATGTAGTGACAATGTCTGGTGGGGGGAGCATTTCCTGTCTTTGGGAGGTACCCATAGTTCATGCAAGCAGACACATATCTCATGTAAACTGTGGTAGTGTCCAGTGAAATCTGGCTTTGGTGGTGGGAAGATTAAGAACCACTTTCACTTTGTATACGGCATATTTCCAAAATGTTTGAACTTTCTGCCTAGTTCTTCATCACTCATTTAGTCCTTCTAAAATATAAAGAAAGATGACACATGGTAGATGATCAGGGGACAGGAGTGACTAAAGGCAGACATGGGCCACTTTCCACAGACCTTGGTGTCTAGTGGCCAGAAAGCATTGATATAGAAGAAAAACAGGAGTCCCTGAGAGCCATGGAGGCTGTCTGACCTAGGTGGGCAGTAGCTGGGGGAGGGTTCTGAAAAATCAACAGCTACCAAAACCACCCCAGATGAGTGGCTTCTGGGTCCTTTGAATCAAAAACTCCAAGAATGAATTCCAGGGACTACAGGGAGCATGAGTTTTGGAAGCAGCAGGGTGAGTTTTGGAAAGGTAGGTTCATAGGTGAGAGCTGAAGATGTGAGGCAGCAGAGTTCTGGTGTAGCAAGAGCAGGTTCCATGAGCAGGGAGGGATGCAGTCAAGGGCCTCCATAGAGTTAATAAGGCTTTTCTAGGTTGAGCCATGGGGAGTCAGGTGGCCAATCCAGGTATCCCACTCATGAAGTGTCCATGTACCTCAGTGTTGATCATACCCTACTGTATAACCTCCAGGCACCTGTGTAAAAGAAGAGACAATACAAAATCAGACCAGAAAGCAGAACCTTCAAACACTTCTGTCTCTGGCCAATATAGAAACACAGAGATTTCTGGCTCATGGCTAATGACAAGACCACTTCAATGCCTGTGTCCCTAAAACCACCTAGCCAATTTCTGTTTTATGTTCTCATCAGCATAGGCTAGGGGCAAAAAAGAGATTTGGAATCAGTCTGTCACTCATCTGTAGTAGAATATTGTTTTAAGGTATGTTACTTTTGTTTCTGTTGCATTTGTTTAACTCTGTGAAGCTGTGATACTGTGCCTGTGTAAAACACTTGATGGTCTAATAAAGAGCTGAACAGCCAATAGCCATGCAGGAGAAAGGATAGGTGGGGCTGGCAGGCAGAGAGAATAAATAGAAAGAGAAATCTGGGAGAAAAAAAAGTACCCAGAGAAGGAGGAGGACTCCATGAGTCAGCCACCCAGCTTCACAGCAAGCCACGGAGTAAGAGTAAGATTTACAGAAGTAAGAGAATGGGAAAAGCCCAGAGACAAAAGGTAGGATAATTTAAGGAAAACTAGCTAACAAGAAGTCAAGCTAAGGCCGAGCATTGATGATTAAGAGTAAGCCTCCCTGTGTGATTTATTTGGGAGCTGGGTGGTGGGCCCCTCAAAAGAGTAAAGAGCCAAAAAAACAACACTCATCAGCTACTAATCTCAGTCAAGTTCTAGACTTTCTACTCAGTTAAAAAATAATTTATTTTATGTGTATGAGCGTTTTGCCTACTTGTATGTTTGTGCACCACTTACATGCCTGGTGTCCATGGGGGCCGGAAAAGAGCATCACATCCCCTGGAACTGGAGTCACAGGGGTTTTGAGCTGTCATGTGGGTTTTCAGAATCGAACTCGGGTCCTCTGGAAGAGCAGTCAGCACACTTAACGGCCGGCTCATCTCTCCAGCCCTATTCCTTAGTATTTTAGCTGAGTTATTGTGTGGGAAGTCATGGGACACAGTGTATGGAATGTGATCCTCATTGTGTGCTAGGCATAGTGATTTACACACACAAAATGTGTGTGACACAGTCACCGTGCTAGGTATTTATGGAGCTCAACAACGTACCAAAAGTTTATGGTAGATTCTAGTTATGACCATGTTGGGAAAATATCCTTGAGGACATGATGGATGAATGTACATATGGGTTAATTGTCAGAAAAACAAAAGCCCAAGAAAATTGTCATGATCTCTTCTAAGAAGTTCCTTGGAGAAGATGAGGGGTGAGCAAGACTGGGAAGTAGATTATTTATTGAATATACTTTGCTAGTATATCTGCTGCATGTCTGGTTGCTTTTACAAAGTGGCTTCTGGTGGATAAGATGAAAGATGTAAAAAGTAGAACATCAGTTAGTGGAGAGGGTGAGGGTGGAGTGAGAGCCTAGCTCCCATCTGTTGGTCAGATGTGGTGTCGTTTAGGCAGGCCAGATGCCACCACGAGGGCTGAAGCAGAGGCTGCAGCCTGATGCTCTCTGGTCTCTCGGAGCTCAGATTTCCACATCAGTATATTAGACCAACATCCCTGTGCTGCAGGCTGTGTCTAGGCCTCTTGTGTTATGGGGAGGGAGCTGCATTAGAAGTGTATTCTGAGACTGAGAAAGTAAATGCAGTATCACTCATTTATTGGGTACAATAGGATTTTCAAGAGAGGTTTTGCAAAAGAAGTCTGTTAAACGTAAGCAGGTTTCTATCCCTTTGGCACTTTCAACACTTTAATACTCTAGGAGGCTCTAGGAGTCTGCTGAGGAAGGTTTTCCAATTGTTAGACTGTCAGTTTCCTTGGTCATATCATGCTCTGGTGTGCCAAGGAAGGCTGGTTGGTTATGGTCATCAGGGCCGAGTCTCAATTGCCTACAGATGAGTAGAGCTATGAAAAGGGAGGCTGGAGGAGCTGGGAGGAGGATGTGGCTGACGGAAATGTTGAGGGGACAGGAAGGAGGCAGCAAAGGGTGACTGGAGAATGCTGTGTGGATGGAGCAGGTGGACATGGGGGAAAAGAGAGAACCGGGTCCCCAGTTCCTTAATACCATCATTATGAAAGGAGATTGCTGCAGGAACTGGGGACTAGAGTGCTGGGGTCTGTGGGGGAGGAGGTGGGGGCTCACTGCATCCTGTTTCCATGAGGCTTTGGTAATAGAGAAAGACAGAGCTCACATTTAAGGGAATAATGGGCAGACTAAAGGTAAGCTTGCTCCCTTTCTTCCCCTTGTCCAGGTTTGAAAAGGTACCAAATCAAGATTTTTCCAGAGATACTGGCCTGAGGATTTCAGATGCCCATTATGTGAAAACCAGAGCTTTCTGGCCTCTATAGGGTTTATGGGTTCTTGCATACTACTGATACTGATATCCTCCATCACAATTCCTGGACCTGGACTCTTGGCCTCAATACCAGCTGGAAGCGGCATCCAATAGCCACATACATCTTAGGTTCCTACTTTCTGATGCTTAAAGCAACAAATATTTGTTGTTAGAAATTTCATAAAAGCAGACCATTCAGGAAAAATGTGCACCATCTCACCAACCGGAGGGAAACGGCAGCATTTGTCTCTCAACCATCTGATCTTTCTGCTCTGGTCTTATTTTTTCATAAATCAAATTATTTGTAATTCAATTTTATATCCTGCTCCCCCCCCACTTAATCGTATGTCATGCATTTTCCATGTCATTAAAGTGCTTCATAAATAGGATTCTCGGTGAGTGCTGAATATGTTAACGACGAAGCATTTGCAGTGGACTTGGCTGCTCCTTTTTCTCTGTGTCGCATATGTTCTTTTCCAGATCTGTGTGCCTTTCCTTTGGGTAGGGGCAGACGCTGTGGAGGATGTGTGGGCTCTCTCCTGTATTCTGATTACACAGTCTTTCTCGAGAAGTTCATGCCTTCTGTTTTCACTGATCTCCCGAATGTGGTTAACCTTTGTGTTGTGTTAGCATTTTCTCCTCAGCTTCCGCACACTGTGCTATTTAACTTTCCCGTGCTAATCTTAAACATGCTACTTGCTCGCTCGCCCTCCTTTCTGCCGGTGGAATATGCCCTTTCAAAGCATGCACCTATCAGGAGCGTCCCTCTGAAGATGGCTCTAGATGGTTCTGGGTCATCTGAAGAGATATACTACCTTGAAAAGTGCTGCTTCGCTGGCTGGAGCTTTTTATCATTTGCCTATGTAAAACTCCCATTTCTATAGAAAGTCTGACCTGCAAGGTTGCAGGGACTGGGTCATTTTGTTCCTTCAGGGGAAAAAAATTCACTGGTACTTCAGCAGAGAAGGGTGGATCAGTCCACATGGGCCTTCGTGACAAAAATCCCATAGACTAGACAGTTTAAATGAAAAGCTATTTTTTCATATTTCAGGAAGCTGGAAGTCCAAAATCAAAGCTAGAAAAATTCGGTTTTGGCAATTTTGGTGAAGCTTCTCTGGGTTGCAGGTAGCCCGATTTCATGTGTCTTTCTCTCTCTGTGTATGTAATAGAGAGAGAGGGAGAGGGGAGTAGGGCCTGGCATCTTCTCACTGACATAAGCCTTGCTGAATCGGGGCCCCATTTAATGTTTTCACCTCATTACTTCAGCACAGCGGTTTTGGGGACATGATTCAGTCCACAGCCATAGGCTGTACAATACCGGGTTGCTATGCAATTCTTGATTTTAGCAGTTCTTGGGAAGTTTAGCTTGTTTGGTGCTTGGATTACTGGCTCCCAGATGAAGAATGATGTTGTTGTTGGGTGTTGGTACTGCCATTTATCATGTAAATAAATATAAATAAATAAATGTCATTATCTAGAGAGCTTGACCATAGACACAACCCATATTCTTCACTCATTAACTGGGACTCAGGATTTAGAATTTAAACTCTTGAATTAGTGGATTATTTCATAGATAAGCATCACTTATTTCCAGGTATTGGTACTTCAAGCATGCACCATCACAGCTGACTCACTTTAACCCATTCAGATCTACAGCCGAGCTTTATGCCTAGGGTTCTGGTAACCATAGCAACAGATGCTAGCTTTGGGGAAAGGGATCCATGTCCACAGTTGGTAGGAATGTGAATGGGTTCATTCATTATGGAAAATTACAGGGAATTGCCTAAAGAAATTAAAAATAAAACTGCCATATGACCCAACTACCCTTCCTTTGAGTATGCACTCAAAGAAAATGAAATCAGAATCTCATAGGGTGTCTACGCTCCTTTGTCCACTGGGGTATTATCCATAATAATATGCAGAAACCTGGAACCTGGGGATGGTAATGGGAGGGTGACTAGACTGTACACAGCTTGTCTGAGCTGAGACCAAAAGGAACCCAAGTCATGGTATGTGTCTTATTCTCTATGAATCTTTCCCAGGATGCACCCTGAGAACCTGCAGTCAGCCAGAGCTCTCTCCTAAAGCAGGGGCTGAGATGAGTGGGGAGTTCATTCTGGAAACTGCCATTGACTGCAACGGACCAAGCCTATAACCCAGCCCTTTCCCCTCAGCTCTGGGAGCCTGTCAGAGATGGCCATTCATCTACATGGGACAGAAGGAGCCAGCATTCTCCCTGACCACCCTGCTGCCTACTTCAGCCCCTATTCACACCCACTATCTGGTTATCATTTTGGAAACATATGAAACTTGATACCCAAGATCCAGCAAAATCTTTTGAACAATTGAGAAAACGGGACCCACAATAAAATAGAGTGGGGATAATTGATGCTATCTCTCCTACAAGGCTGTCGGGATAATTAAATGAGTCTGTCACCTAGAGCAGGCTTTGGGACAAGGGACGTGATTAATAGAGCTGCCGACACAGGTGTACGACCTGTACATCTGTACAGACTATATTGGGAAAGATCAGAGCCTGGTTTGACACACTGCATCATTTCTGAATGAGAACTGGGCTTTTCCACTTCACATTGTGCTTCACAAAGTGTACCTCCAGTTCTGAGAAGACGTATTTGCTACCCCTTGCTTACCCCTTACTCGCTGGGAAAAATTCCAGTGCCCCTCTGTAGCGTTGAAGGCTGACAATGCATCTCAGTTTATAATCACAGTTTTATTATTATGGTTACCTGGTTAATGCTAGTTTCCTACTTTAAATAAGCCTTGTTAAGTAGGGACTGTAGTTATGTTCACCATCATAATCCCACCCATATTATCTTAAAGATGATCAGTTGCTTGAGTCTTTAATTTTGATTAGTTTTTAATTATGTGAGTGAGTGCAAATGTCTGTGGAGGCCAAAGGCATTGGATGCCCTGAAGCTGGAGCCTCAGTAAGTTGTAAGCTGCCGGATGTGGGTTCTCTGAACCAAAATTGGGTCCTCTGGATCAACAGCAAGTATTCTTAACAGCTGAGCCATCTCCTCAGCCCCCCAGTTTAGTCTTACTTATAAATGATTATCAAACAATAACCGTGCTGTGGGATGGTCTGTATGTCAAATGTGTTGCTCTGATTGGTCAATAAATAAAATACTGATTGGCCAGTAGCCAGACAGGAAGTATAGGCGGGACTAACAGAATTATTGAGAGAACAGGAAGGCGGAGGGAGACACTGCCAGCCGCCGCCATGACAAGTAGCATGTGAAGATGCCGGTAAGCCACAAGCCACGTGGCAAGGTATAGATTTATAGAAATGGATTAATTTAAGATGTCAGAACTACATAGCTAGAAGCCTGAGCCATTAGGCCAAACAGTTTAAATAATATGAGTGTCTGTGTGTTTATTTTATAAGTGGGCTGTCGGACTGCCTGGGCTTGGCAGGACCCAGAGAGAAAACTCTCCAGCTACATAACCGTCTTTTTCTCATTCCATAATTTAAATGCAAATTTTAAAAGTTATTTGTTTTGATCTGTTGCTGCCCTGGGCTGCACTGCATATGGAGGATTGTAGCTTTTCTAGAGAGGTTGATATTTAAGTCAAACTTAACATAACTTAGTGCTCTTGGATAAGAATTATCTCTTCATCAGAAGAGGGAATGTCCAGGCATGTTTGGACAGAGTTATCCTACCCTTACAAAGACCCTTCACTCTGCTTTTCTTCTTCTTTCCTCTACAATGAGCTGCAGCACCTGACCTTTGTCCATCTCAGTGAGCAGCACTCTGGACTCAACCTGCAACCAAGGATCAAGATGGAGTCTAGGACTGTGCATTTTAAAGGGAAACGGTCTTACTCCTCCACAGAAGAACCCCTGTGTCTGAGATGACCAATCACTGGCCAGCTAACAGAAGTGAAATGGCCACACACCTGGTCTGCTGAGAGAGAGGTTATATACTAAGAGGACAGAGCATCACTTTTAATAATGGAAACGGTGCTTGACAGAGCAGAGAGAAGCAGTGTACATCCCTGACACTGAGAACTACTCTCTGAGCCCTCAACCACTTCTAGAATCCTTTTGACCGAATGAAAAGCAGCATGTGTCTTGATGAAAGCCATTTTTTTCAGCTGTATATTGCTCATAATTGAATGCATCCCTAGTTAATAGAACAGGATCCATTTTTTTTTTTTTTGGTTTTTCAAGACAGGGTTTCTCTGTGTAGCTTTGCGCCTTTCCTGGAGCTCACTTGGTAGCCCAGGCTGGCCTCGAACTCACAGAGATCCGCCTGCCTCTGCCTCCCGAGTGCTGGGATTAAAGGCGTGCGCCACCAACGCCCGGCTAGGATCCATTTTTTAAAAAGTAAACAAAACAGGGTCAATTTTATCCAGGACTGGCTTCAAACTCACTGAGAGAATGACCTTGAATTTATAATCCTCCTGCCTCCACCTTCCTAAGGCTGGAATTACAAGCGTGTACCACTACACCTGGTTTTACAGGGTGCTGGCATATCAAACTTTGTGCATGCTAAGCAAGCACTCTACAAACTAAGCTGCACCCCAACCCCAAGGAAAACTTTCATAAAGAATCAGTGTCTCTCACAATCTGAATTGAGGATCAAATGTGCAAATACTGTGAAAACAGAAGAGATCAGACAAGTGACTGTGGAGTCCATGTAGAATGAAGGAAACTGAAGGCTGTAACCCTCCCCCCCGTAACCTGTCCTGAATGACTTTGTCTGCACCGTGTTTCTAACAATAGAGTCGGGAGGAAAAGGAACACTAATGGGGGGGGGGCAGAAGATTTGTCAAGGAAAGACCAGGTCTGGTGAGTCACAGAGGACTGAGGTAAGCCTGGGGGGACTCAGGGTAAAGGGGATGGGTGTCTGGGGAAAGGGCCCGTGAGCCCTCCAAAAGGAAAGAGAAAAATGAGAGCGGAGAAGACAAACACTTCGCCACCTTGAAATTTTGCCCAAGGCTCTCCTTTTCACTAAATCCCATTACAGCATCTGTCATAAATAACAGCGAATTATTTACTCAAGAGGCCATGGCACAATAAAGGATAGGCGTGAAACAATAAAAACAGTAATGGAAACAGAGGGAAGGGATACAAGGGAAAAAAAATTCTACAAAAAGGATTCTGTCTGCTAAGAGGGTTTTCACCTCCAAGAATAAAAAAGAATCTTATAATCTGATTTAGAGGAGAAAAGGCTGTTTTTGTTTTTTTAAAGCCATCTGAAGGTGTAGCTGAGAGACCCATTTCACCCTCACATCCATCCTATGAAACAGCAGCCAAAGCATGGGGAAGTTTCCCAGGAACTTCCTATCCTGACCTGAGCACTCCGAGGGCTGTGTGTGGCCGACTCAAGTTTGCTGCTCAGTTCCTATAACTCCTATTGGTATAGTATCTACTAGGAATAGAAAAAAAGACAGTCCATACTGTTCGAGCACCCTACTACAGAGGTCCCCAAACCCCACAACTTTTTCTCCATCCTTGGAAATAAAGAGTATTTTGAGGGCTCTGTAACCAACATGCCCTGTGATTCCTCTATGGCAGTGTTTCTCAACCTGTGGGTCATGACCCCTTTGAGGGTCGAACCACCCTTTCACAGGAGTCACATATCAGATATCCTGCATATCAGATACTTACATTACAATTCCGTTGTATAAGTAGCAAAGTTACAGTTATGAAGTAGCAACAAAAATAATTCTATGGTTGGGGGGGGTCATCACACCATGAGGAACTGTATTAAAAGTCGCAGCATTAGGAAAGTTGAGAACCATGGCTCTCTGGGCCTGGGCCTGAGCCTACATTGATAAAAAGGTTTAAGTTGTTTGGTAAAGGCATTTAGGTTGTTGCCCATAACACTGAAACTGACAATAATAAAATATAAGATAGCAATAAGCTATTCCCAACTGTGAGCCGAACTCCTTATGTCCCTCAGACTCCGTGGTCTCCCTTGCCTGTAGTCCTGTGCAGAGGTGCTTCCGGCAGCAGCCCCTGGAGCACTTCTGTCTCGATGCACCAGGCAGCCCCATCTTGGGCATTCGAGGTACTCCCTCATGTCTACCAGGCTTTCTTTTGGGGCCACCAACCAGCTCCCAAATCATGACACAGAGACTTATTAGTTATAAATGCTCTACAGCTTAGGCTTGTTTCTTGCTTGCTCTTTTAACTTAACCTGTTTCTCTTCATCTACCTTTTGCTGTGGGGCTTTTTACTTTTCTTTCTCTCTGTATATCTTTCACTGCTTCTTGTGTCTGGCTGGCTGGCTGGCAGCTGCCTGGCTTCTGGCCCCGGGTGTGTCCCCCTCTCCCTTGTTCTCTTCTCCTTCTCTCGTTCCTCCTCTCTTGTTTTTGAGCTTAGATTTCTCCTATTGATTCTCTTTGCTTGCTAGCCGTGTCTATCCTCTCCTGCCTAATATTGGCTGGTCAGCTTTTTATTAGACCGATCAGGTGCCTTAGGCAGGCAAGGTGAAACAAATACAACACATCTTTACATAATTAAACACACATCCTTACATCGTTAAATGCAGCATAAACAAATCTAACACATTTTTACACAGTTAAAGTAATATTCTGCAGCATAAACAAATGTAACACATCTTCACATAGCTGTGGGAGCCCACAGAGGTTTCCTAGTGAGATCTGAACTTGCTTTACCCAGCAGAGCTGCATAAGGGGATAGATTGACCACATGCGTGGTTACCACGTGTTTGGAAGGGTCTGCACTTGACTGCTAGATGGAAGTCTTTTGCCCCACCCCTTGGCATGCCTTTAAAAAGCCCTTTAGAAGAGACAGAAGGGGCCATTGGGTATTGACCCAGGTCCTCCTGAGGCTATCCTGTGTTTCTGTTTCTCTCTCCCCTCTTATCCCTCACTCCTCAAGAGTACCCTGGAAGAAAAAGGTGGGGGTGGGTCTCCCACACACAATTAAAATAATATTCCACTCATGGGAACACCCACTTTGGGAGTGATTCCAGTCGTATCAGGATGAACACCTACTGATCTCACTGGAGACCACAGACACAAAGAGGAACACAAAAAACACTAGGCTGAGGACCCAGAGGGGAA